>JABUQX010026588.1:0-10000 GCA_015478945.1 Trachelipus rathkii | reverse complement strand
TTGAGACTTTTAAAAAGTAATGAATATTATATATAATACAGTACAATAGTAATTATATTCTATTATTAAGTGCAAATCTTTCTCAAAGTACTTCCACTTCAAATACTAGTAATAAAGCTCACAAAGCTTAGATTAAAATATCAGAAATAAAGATCTTGCCATTGAAGGTGATGCTTCTCAATTTAAAAATTTTAAGATATCTTTTATTAACATTTATGATAATTTAGGATTGTCAAATCAAGAAAAATTTACTTTTTAAAACAGCACTTAAGGTAATGCTATCTGTTCCCAAAATAAAATATGACACTACTAGTAATCAGATACAGGCTAATGTAATATATCATACAGCCCTCGTTGGGAAGTTAATAGAAGATCTTTCTATCACAGAGCACACATATTCAGCATACTGCCACATAGAGCGCTCTATCATACACACATATATTCTCCTACTATCGCACACAATCGCCTGAAACGGTTTCTCACTCACAAGCTGCATATATATGCGTACAGATATATGAACCATGAGCTCCGCTAAAGATATTAATGTGCGACTCTGTACACACACATACCTCTCCATACAATAAGGATAGTGACTCAGAGCGTAGTCCCAGAAAATACCCTGAATATCACATGTTAAACTCCGCTATTAAACCGATACATATCAACCTAGCCATTGACCGATAATCATCATACGATGCCAATATGGATTACTCCTACATATCTTACACAGTGGCAGATCTCATCGCAGCTACACTATTCCACCGGCGCTCTCTGCTCATCAATCAACGCATCACACTATCCTACATAGAATAGCTACATGACGTCTGATACAATCCTCTCGCGATTAATAACACAGACTATCCCTACTCCGAACAAATAGTATACTACTCTCATCTCCGCCATCTGATATCACTAGCATTAGCTAACATCAAAGCAGTAGCACATCACATCGATTGCCGAAGAATCGCTGCGTGCTCTACGGCCTCGATGCAGATATATTGTCTACTCAGTTGCGGCTAATGAACCGGCGATATGATCGACTCCGTACCAGCAATCATCCTCTAGCTGCGAACTGGAGAACCTCCTAACCAGATATATCAGAGCACGCTTAGCCTTCTGACTTTCTCAGTGGATCTAAGCACATTCTTCAATTATCATTCGATTATCCGTATTACTGTTGCTAACGTGAGGATCGTGCTAAAACTTCATATATTAACCGAGACTGGATTCTCATAAATCAAACATATATAGATCAGACCATGAGAGCAGTGAACGTAGCGACTATATAGATCACACTTCCCTTGCTTACTCATGGGATAATTCGGTTACCGACAAACAGCAGTACTATGAAGTTTATATAATAACTATACGAGCTCCGGAATACAACACCAACTGTGCCAATAGAGCCACTCATTCGGTCGCGAGTGAGCCTCTCATCTCAGTAGAAAGACTCGATCTTCACCCAAATCCTCGTGCTAGAGAATCTAAATAGTACTCGTTGCGTTCATACTCTGGCACATCAATACACCATTCATACATAACCGTGAAATCGCTTATAACAGCCTTTAGTGCGTCGAAGCTGTGCGAAGTGTTTAGATCCACGCGGACTGCATCTGCTTAACAATGACATCATTATATCCACTCTTACCAATGGATAAAGAATGAATTCAATCAAGCCCTACAACACGGATCTATCGTTCGCAGCATATGGAAGTTTCGCAAGCTTTAAGCATAAGTATACTCAGCAGTTCAAAAATTAATTTGGCCCAAGTCTATCCTCGATGAATTCATGACGCTATCTTTCATTACCCCTATGATCTAACCATTTAGCGTGGCAAGTCTCGAACCTCATACCATACTAATCGCAGGTATGTCACATTCTTTCAGTAAGCCTTATCCCACGAATACTATATATTATAATATATATTCAGCATATATAATATACTATATATATATCATACTAATAAATCTACTACATAAGTCTAGTTACGTTATCACTTACTGCATTTCAGAAATACCCAACCCGAGTACTCAATCCAAGCCTCATACTATACTCAGATACTATCACACGATTAGTACCTGTCGCCTCAAGGATCGGTCCACATCACAAAGTTTACGCAATTTGATAGGATACCATTGCCAGTTGATAGTAAATAACTAGCAACCCCGTTTTCATCCATCTCGTACACTAAATAGTTCCGCATTGTAAACTTGATCCAACCCACAGCTCATACATCGAAAACTGTGGTATTTCTCTCTGCTGCTATGATAAATCTCGCCCGTGATAGCTCAGGAGTTATCCAGCGATTTTTATCTCCGCCTAGAATAATCAGCGTTTACTCAACTTAAATAAATCACCGGTGTCTCCCCAATCATTGAAATATGCAGATATCTCACCATCCATTGGTATTGTACTCGTAAGTTATTAAGCTCCTGATCGGCTCGAGATCTAGCAACACCTGGTAATACCTGAATCCCGTTCTAATATCCATAGTCAGCCCTAACCGATTCCCTACAAAGTACTGTCCTCCAACTGGCAACATTAGACTCGTTAACTTATACGGTAATATTATATCTACACCGGCCTAAGGCTATGCTATGTAAAGAACTAACTACCACAACTCGATACTCTGTACCAAACCGTCACACCCACCGGTAGCGTCATACTCCTCTTTACGTTATCATGCCATGTCATAACCTTACCTCCATAACGTTCGTGCACGACACAGTATCAGTAATCTCATAAAAATCATCTTATGCGCGGTTAGTAAGCAGCTAGCTCAACAATCAAATCTTCATGAATACTACTCATTATATACCTCAGCCATACAGGGCAGTTCCTCCGTCACTCAGGACTCTTCCTCCAACCCGTAATACAGCTCATACCTACGCATAACTAGCCGTATAACTAAACGTAATATAATCTATCTCAATCACCTAACATATGCCGCGAGTCTAGTCTCTCTACTCATTAAACAAGCGGCGCCTGAAGTAAGCTCGAGTCACTGAAGACTACGTGTAATTCCAGCGCCGTTAGCGGTCTTACTTAACCACGAACTGCCTCCAAGCAGATAAATCTCAATCTTGAATCATAGTTTAAGCTTCCGTCTCGTACATGCTCATCATTACTAAGCATAACAGGATCTCTCTATAAGATTCACTTCATAAACCACAAGCTACTATGCGAATATACTTATTAGCTTATATACTACCTAACTCCATAACTACTACACACGCAACTAAAAGATACTACTACTCGCCCCAACCTCTACCTATCACACGATATAGCAGAATAAACCCATATAGACTCATCTATATCGGCACGAGTATGTATGCTAGGCGAGCTACTAGTCATGCAGCGCTTTCAAGTACACCACTATCACGTAGATATGCAGCGATATACAATCAACGTGCATTTCTTCGCGCTTAGTAGACACAGGACATTAGTAACCAGTAAACTGACCCGCACTCTATACGATTAAAGCGAGGCCTCACTATAGCCTTCTCAGAAACCACTGGCGACGCTCAATAGTCCCATATTGATACTCCAACTAAAAATGGCCGCGCTTAGCGGGGCTAATCCTTCACTGCATCTATATCGAAGAGCACACAACCGCATAGAGTATGGATCATATTACAAGCGTTACTCAGTATCCTACTCATCGTTCACAATGCTCACGAATCAAAAGCGTATAGTACCTCGACGGACGTATATCTGATGTTTATAGCGCTCACTTTCAGATAAGTACCGCTACTCCAACTTCTGCGATTCCGAGACGATTATCACCGTGCAGCCGTGACCACACTACCAGCGCCATGCGACATATCTAAGCAACCCGTCTCACCCAACCTCCTATCTATACTAGATTAACATAACTACTGATCCATCCAACCTTTACATACATACACCTACTATATATAACATTCATATATAACATTAACCTATATCTACATTTACATAACTGATCACTAATACTTCACTTACAACTAATCACACCAGCTATACTACTACTTAAACATACTTAATCTAATAACTACTAGTAACCTATATCACTCTAACCAGTATAATACACACTATCACGTAGTCGAAATACCTACCACACTAGCACGTTATCATATATATATATATATACTATGTATTGGTTTGCCCAAATTTATTCCTCTTATCGAATTTTGATTTAACTTTGTACAGATGTAAATTTCGAAATGAACTCTAAAAAATTTAGTGCTTGCCGAAAAGTTAAAATTTACCCAACCTTTGATGGATTTAGAAATGTAGTTACTGAGGCTACTAAAACATTAAACGATCAAGAAGCAGATTATAGAAGAAGAATCCAAATTTTAACACTTTCACCATAGAAAAATGAATCTGTAAAATAAATTAAAAATGTAAAATTAAATCTCCCATTAAAGTAACTGATCCAGTTCAAGAGTAAAAATTTTTGTGGATAAATGGAAGACCTTCATTTATTATAACTTAAAATATTATGACAGGTAAAATTTATGTAACTTCAGCGAATTCATACTTATTGTAAGTGCTAAGTAACTACTAACAAAGAAAATATATAAAAAGGAATTACGATTTTGTTAAAAGATCGTCAACCAGTAAAAAATCATGATGATTATTTATGACTTGGTCTTATAGAAAAGCATTGTGTAAAAAATGTTTAAAAGAAATCATTCATATTTTTTACTTGCCTTGAAAAACCCAACTCGCAGCCAAGAAGATAAGTAAAATTAAAGATTCCAAATTAAAAGATATCAGTAAAGGTAATAATAAAATAAGTCATAGGCAGTGCATATTACTTTAATTGGAGTAATTCCAATCCTCCATCATTACATATTGCCTACTTAGCTAGCAATTTTGGTGGTGAAAAAATGGGGATAGACCTTATAGACTTCTGGTGGGAGTCAGACAATTACATGTTAAGGATACAGTAGAGTCTCTGGGGTATTTCCACCAAGTCATGAGCCGAAACTTCCAACAATTAGCTGGCTTTAATGCTAAATCTTTCAGAGGCCAAGTTATTGAAATTGCAAACATTGTTTATATTAACAATGGTTTGGAATTCTCTTTAAAGCTTTAGTTGTACATAAAATCCCAGTTAAAGGTTAAATTAAAGTGTCAAAAACTAGTTACTTCCCCTTGGAAACTTATGGCTTTAAATTAAACAGATATTAATATTCTGGAAGTAGTAACAGATTTTTAAAGTAATTTAGGAGGCCCTAGTGGTACAAGATTAATTTAGAAATTATTAAAATTAATTATGCTATAACTTACAAATCTAGGTATGGTGTCATTTTGCAAGGTATTCCCTCAGATTATCATTTAAAATATGAGACAACCTTAAATTAATTACAGATTTGTTGCAACTACAATCAGTGAAATGATGACAATTGTAGCTGAGAATATAAGTCAATTTTAGTAGCTTGGAAAATTTAGGATTATTTAAAGATGAAAATTTTACCAATAATGAGCAAAGAATAATAAAAATTTTTAAATATAATGTTCAGCTAAGTAAAAAAGTATATCAGTAGAGATTCCATGGAAACCTAATCATGATATAAATGATCTAACCCCTAATTTTGATTATGCTTATGTCAGGCTTAATTCTCCTTAGTTAGGAAATTTAAAAAGTAATTTAATTTATTAAGTTGAAATAAGAATATTTTGATTACAATTAAAATGAAGGTATCCTTGAGATTCGTATTAAATTAGGGATGTTACCGATAGTGATCGAGGTATCGGTATAGTAGTCGGCATTTTTGATGCGTATCCGCGTATCGGTATCCGGTAAAATGGCCGATAACTAGCCGATACTTTCGGTTACTCTTTTGAGGTTGAAAAATTCTGGAGAAACTTTTGAGGATGTCAATAATTAAACTAGCTTCGATATCAGATAGCTAGTACCAAGTTAGGTTTTTTTTTCTCCGATTCCCTTTTTAACTTATTTTTTAGCCACTTCTCCACTTGGTCTTTAGTTGCTAAAATTTACCTATTTGCGACAGCCATATTATAATTTATACAGATTTATCTACTTTTTTAGCTTGATCAATAGTATTTTTTTGTACGCAATTTCGTGAGAGCGTCGTTGTGAGTGCGTGGTATGTTTTTAAACTTTCTGCGATTATTCATATCTTTAGATATTTGCCTGTAAAATAGGGTTTTATCGCTTCTTAAAATTTAAGTTTTAGGTACAAATATAATTTTCCTCATTTCTCATATATGGTTTATTTGTTTCTGCTTTTTTTTTCTTTTTTTTTGTAGATCGCGTGTGTGCGTGTGCGTGTTCGTGTTCGCGTCGTACGCGAAGTCAATGAACTAGGCAGATTTGCACATAGGCGTGGCTTTCTTTTCAACTTCTTTGACCACAATACTCTTATGGTGCTCTTCTGCACTCTAACTCTGCATCCATGGACAATACCTACCCTCTTCTATACTCCCTAAACCTAATTTTTATGCTCTTTGTCTGCAGACCCAGATGGCCTAAGAATCATCCTCAACTCGTTTAATTATTATCCAACTATTATTTTATGTATAATTTCCGTTTGAACCGGTGAAGTAACACTTTCATTGTGCCTATGTAAATATAAACATTCCTTTAACACGTCTCTTAGGAATCTCGAATCTCCTAACTTCGATGCTTTCTGTGGCTAAAATCTTTCCTTTCTACTACATATTCTAATTATTGCTTCTGCTAGCTGTTCTCCTAACAGAACAGCTTTTCATGCTTTTGTGATTACGGTTACTTACTTCTCATGGAGGGACGTTATATTCTTCTTCATCCAAATACTTGGATAGTCCTCTATTAGGCGGGATTTCAATGTACACAAAACTGAATTGTTGGGTCCCTCTCTACTGTTTTAGTTGGGAGGAAGCCGAATCATTCAGTATTCTCAACGATCTGAGCAACTGATTAAATAACCTACACAAATTCGGATCTTCCCAACCGATTCTTGAAACACTTGGACCTATGTTTCACAACTAGTCCTTCATCTATATAAAACACCACCCTTCGCTCCTATCGCGTAAATCTGACCAAACACCTTATATCACTTAATTTAATACTTCTCTCCAAACATTCTCCATCATCCTGCCCTATGCGGTTTTTCCTGCACTTTGATCGGGCCGATTGGGGGGGCATTGCGTTGCTGCTACGCTAACTATATATTTGGTAACTCATGACTCAGCTTGACTCTTAAAAACGCTTCAGATTCTGCGATTAAAGTGGGAACTAATTGTTAATCGGCGATTCATGAGCAGGGTCCATTCCTTCTTGGATAAATCCTTTTTTCTCCTCAAAATCATGCGTTCGATCGTGCTTGTTCCCCTGGCCATTCAGGCTAGAGACAATGCTATCGGGTGCATGTGGAAAAATTCTCTGTTCTCCCTATCACTTTTGCCAATTTTCATTTTAGCTAGAAACTCGGTTGCAGGAGATAACTTCTCGAGCGAGGCCCAAAGCGGATACTTTCATTAACGAAAAATGCGCTGATGCTCCTTGGCTTCTCTTACTGAACAAAATCTCTGTGGCCTCTTGCCAAAAACATCTCTAACAACTTCGTTAAATCATCCTTTCCTCCTCTTATCGCTCTGATGATTATTCTGTTGTTAATACGCCAACTGAAAAGGCCAACATCTCTTTGGCCTCCTATTTTCCCTCTAACTCAACCCTGGGACGATTCTGGAATTCCTCTTCCTCCTCATTCTCCTCCAGGAGTCCTAATGTCCCTTACTGTCCATTTCATTATGATCGGGGTGCACCTGAGCTCCTGAAATCTCACCATGAAACGTTAAGGGGAAGGGGGTGGGCCCCAGTCCGGGCGACTGGGCATCTCCTCTCCCGAGGTTGCTTGAAAGGAAGTGTGTTCCTGTGCTGACCCCGCCCCCCTCCTGTTCAACTATATCTCTCCTATGCCTCAATAACTAGCACTTTCCCTCAATGTGCAGCCGCAGCATATGTCCAAACCTTAGTCCCCAAAAAATGATGCTTCTTCTAGTGCGTGCGCCTCTGACTCCTTTCTAAACTTATAGCGCGCGCCTATACGCTGCTCACGTGTATTCTTTCTAAGATCTAATCCTTGAAACTTTTCTCAACTCTCACTTCTTAGATCATCTGAAATCTCTTTCCCTTCTTCTTCTGCTGATTACTCAGTCGCACGGCTTTTCAGCTGCTCGCAGATGCTACTGGCGATTATACTATTCCTATTTAATCTAAGATTATGGTTTTCGGCCCTTAGAACGCTACGGGAAAGACTTGTGTCTGTGCCGCGCTTGACATATCAAGCATTGACCGTGCTATCGCGCATGCGGATGCCTACTCCTCTCAAGGGCCCGCACCTTGGGTTTGGTCGGCGTGGTCCCGACGCTTAAACTGCTCCTTATGTTCTAGCGTTTTTTTTCTATATATAATCCGCTCAATGTTGTGCTTGTCCGTTCACTGGCGCATGCTCCGACTATCTTCCTTTCCTCCTGTCCCAATACGCGTTCGGGTGCTTCCTCCATGGGATAGCAGTCGTTTCTTTTATCCTCCTTACTTCCTTATTTCCTGTGCCCTTTTCCCATGTCCCCAAGCATGATACTTCTACATCCCGCCTACAACACTCTAGACTCTATCCCACTCATAGTCCGATTGACTGGACCCTCCCCATATCTCATACACACTCATCATTCAATTTCTCTGCTTCTGGACTCTCGCTTTACTTCTCTCGCTGCGGTCCTTGACCTCCTACCTGCTCTCCTCGACTTCCTTCCGCCGTCTCATCATCTCTTCTCCGCCTGAATGCTTGTCGCAGTAGAATTCCAGGCTCTTTGTGGCTTCGTTCCCTCCAAGCTTGTGAAATTAATTCCTTTAAAAACCCAACTTCTACCAAATCTCTCTCTCTAAGACAAAACATAAACTTTTTATCTCTTTCGATCCCCCGTGCATCCCCCTCTCGTCTTCTCCGTTTGACAATATAACATCCTTGGCTATTAACAATAAACAAAAAACCATGGTTTTGAGATCATACACTACACCGTGCGTTGCTAGGGCTCACGGCCTCATCAAGAAAACTGGCGACAGTTCATGCATTTACGCAGTGCGCAGACCCTTTTTTTCCCTCTCTCAGTGTACTCCACCTACAGCCAAAGTCCTACCATCCCCGCCCCGCTTGGTCACTGGCACCACAGCTACTCCGGCCTCTCAAATCTGTAGGGGCGGCGGCGGGCTCTAGCGTTTCATCCAGCGTCTTTTGAGATAGAGCAGTCGACGCTACAAGGCCAAAAGGAGCTAAGTCAAACTATCCACGATAGTTACTTTCTCTGTCTAACTTGAACCCTGCCACGCCCTTACTATTTAGCACGGCGCGCAATGTTGGTGCTTTATCCCTTCTTCTATAACAGGTACTGTAGAGCAAGTGCTCGATTGGGAACTGATCCCACTCCCGTACCACCCCTTTACCGACCAGCCACTCGTAGCCACAACGGGAGAGCACGCGTGCCTACTCTCGTGTCGGCACATGTACGTTTTGTGCCTGGATGTTGAGATAACCTACCAGACTGCTGTTCCGCGGCCTGGTGGCTTCTTTCTTTCCTGCCAGCCTCTGTTTACTGTGGAAATTCTCTTCCATCTCCTGTGTTTCCTACTCAATTTAATTTCCCTCAACTTTTAAAGGCCTGCGTTGTGCTCATCTGGCGACGTAATTTGCAGTTAGATGGATTCTTTGAGGCGTTCAACACCCACCTCCTTGAATAGGGGCTTCTGCCCGTGAGCGGCGGTGACCACTGCTAAAAAAAATAAATAAATATAAACTCGCAAACAATCTAATAAGGCATTCCTTAAGCTAGCTGAAAACCCACACACAAGAATAACACCTCCGACGGCTGACCCACTATCTAGAATGCATTAAATAGCATAACCGAGGAGCTTGCTCCCTTGACAAAAAAAAAAAAAAAAAAAAAAAAAAAAAAAAGGAGACCGATGAAATGGAAAGCGGCCCTTATCCCCTGCAACCCCTA
>JABUQX010026587.1:45000-51852 GCA_015478945.1 Trachelipus rathkii | reverse complement strand
GATGCCTCTTTCTGAACATTAGTGACACCTTCCAGCATCACTTGGGCCAAGCTTGCTTCACTAAAATCTTTTTTCTTTAAAGCTCTCTTCAATCTTTCATTAGCTTCCAATAACAGTTTGCCTGCACTTCCGCTTTGCTCTGCCTCTTCTTTTCGTAGCTTCTTCAGCATTTGTTCATCATCAAAAATTTTCCTTTTTTGGTCAAGTTGTTTTTTGATTTCCTCTTCAGCAATTTATTTGTCTTGTTCAGCCTTTTGCAGCCTTCATCTTGAGTCTCCTTTTTTCTCCTTTCTTCCTTTCGCAATAAGCGAATGTATTGTTTATAGGCAAACGTCCCATGGAAAGGAGCTCTGGAGTTAGAGAAATAAGGTAAGGTTTTTTTACATTACAACTAGGCAATAATTGTAACTGATCTTTGTTTAATTTAACTTTGCTGTAATTGATATGAACTGCTTTCTTTGAATGTTGTATAACTGCCTGGAAGCCATTTGAGGAAATGTTTATGCATTTCATGCATATTTTACAAAACATTTTGCTTTCTGACTGTTTCTTTCCCCACTCACTAATTTTGAAGCCTTGAGGATCAGTTCTATCCAACCAAGACATTTGAAACTTACATTTTCCCATCTTCAAAAATTTCAAATTTCAAAAACTTTATTTCAATTATATTTAAAATTATTTTAACCAACTTGAAAATTAAAAAAATTTAATAATATTGAATAAAAAGTTTTGAAAATTTTTGAAAAATTTTTGAAGATGGGGAAAGATGCAAGGTTCAAAGGTCTTGGTTGGATAAGAACTGATTCCCAAGCCTCAAAAAATTAGTAAGGGAAAGGAAACAGTCAGGGAAAGCAAAATGTTTTGAAAATATGCATGAAATGCGATAAACATTTCCTCAAAGGGCTTCCATCAGTTATACAACATTCAAAGGAAAGCAGTTCATATCAAGTTACAGCAAAGTTAAATTAAACAAAGATCAGTACAATATTGCCTAGTTGTAATGTAAATGAAAACCTTACCTTATTTCTCTAACTCCAGAGTTCCTTTCCATGGGACGTTTAGCATATAAACAAAACATTGTAAAGAGGAAAGAGAAAAGAGAAAAAAGGAGACTCGAAGATGAAAGCTGCAAAGGCTGAACAAGACAAAAAAAAAAAATGACTGAAGAGGAAATCAAAAAACACTTGACCAAAAAAGGAAAATTTTGATGATGAACAAATGTGCTGAAGAAGCTACGAAAAGAAGAGGCAGAGCAAAGCGGAAGTGCAGGCAAACTGTTATTGGAAGCCAATGAAAGATTGAAGAGAGCTTTAAAGAAAAAAGATTTTAGTGAAGCAAGCTTGGCCCAAGTGATGCTGGAAGGTGTCACTAATGTTCAGAAAGAGGCATCTGAAAAAAGACGTAGTGTGGAAAATTTACAGGTTGCTGTTGAAAACGAAAAACAAGTCTCATTTCAGACTTAACAAAAAAGATTAATTGCCCTTAATTTTTATAATTATTAGCTTGTTTCTTCTGTAACCAAATACAGTAAGTGTATTTTCAAGTATAGTATTATTCCAATTTCTTTACATTATGACTTTCTAAAACAACATTTCGATATTATATACTTATCTCTGTTATTTATATTTTAAAAACCTACTTCATAGTTCTTAGCATCTCAAAATATTAAGTAAATAGCATGCTGTTATTGTAAATAAGTTAGGTCACATTGAATTTTAGTAATGGAAATTGTAAATTCTTCTCACGTTTTTCTCAAAAATATGTAATTTTTGTCAGCATTTTAGTCACTTTTTTCAGCATTTCAGTCATTTTTTTCACTTTTTTTCAAAATTTTATTCACTTTTTTCACTTTTTTTGATAAGAAACTCGCTACAAGCCTTGCAACAATCGTAATTCTATGACCTCCAAATGTGGTGTTTGTGGAAGCAGCCACTTTTTCATGATCTGGGCTAACTTTATTTTTTTCTTTCTTTAAGAATTCTATATGTTCTTGAATGGTTTCATCAGTTTCACCTTATTAATAAAACATTTTAATTAATTAGAGCAAGAAAAAATTTGAAATAAGTAGTAAATAAAATTAAAAAAATAATACATAGTTGTATACGAACACATACATTGTCAGCAAAGTATGTTTAGGTTAATAAATCAGGCTTTTAACTACCTTCACTTCTCTCTGGTAAATAGTTTTTTAAGCCCCATAGGCTTCCTTTTACTGAGGGATGCTTCTACTGTGTCTTCTGAACATAACTTGCGTTTTTTTTCCTCAAAGTTGATTTTTGAGAACTTCTGGTAAACAGCTTGCATTTATCCTATCACGAACATTCCTAAAATGTTGTGAGATGGAATTTTTCCAAAATCCCTATAATATATATATATTACGGTATACATATATATCACGGGTCATACTCACTTTTATGGATCAGAAAATAGGAATATGGCATACTTTTAATGAAAATGTAGGAAGAAAGTAGGGCAAAGTTTAATAAATTATTAATTGTTTTATTTTTTAATGTATAGCTACTATTTTAACTACATATTTGTTAAAATATCCAACTTCATGCTTATTTCACTGTACTGGACAATTTTTTTTTTTTATTTTACCCCCAACCAAATGTGCTGGATGAGGTTTCAGTTGAAATGTTTTCAAACTCCAGTTCAAATATCAAACTTAATTTTGTTTCCAATTTAATACTATAGGAATGAAAATTATATTACCAAAAATTTAGGTTGGATAAGTTTTTAATATTATTCAACATTCAGAGCTATATTCTGGTGTAAGGCACCTAACCTCTTTCGTTTCATGTTATCTAAATCATTTTCTTTAAGTTTTCATACCAACTCGTGATAGAGCTTCCACATCCATAAAATCAATTCTTTCTTATGCTCTTGTTTCACTTTTGTCAAAACTTTGTCTCCACACCAATTTCCATCACTAAATATTACTAATTAAATAATTATTTTGGAAGCAGACTTATTCAATATCCACTTGCTGAATGAATGTCATTGCCTCATTGTAAAACTTGTAAAGGTAACTGGTATGACTATTGTTGTGTGTTAGTGATAGTCATAACATAACGAGCATTTCATTAGTTAAAATAATTAAGTAATCTATTTATATTAATATATTTAAACTTTAATCATTATCACCACCATAGTCTCATACTCTGGCAAGTTACCAACTTGCTCCCTAAAGTTCAGAAGCTGTATTCTTAAAACTAGGTGATTCGTTTCATATCCTAAGCATGATAGGATTAATTGTCATATGGTGGCTAACAGGCAATAGCAGTATTTAAAACTCAATCTTAATCTCAAGCTTGCAATCAGTCACAGCCCTCAGGTTAAACTGTGAATCATAAATCTATAACTGATTTCATTTTCACTAAAACTAAACTTAGTCTAAAAATTAATCAGTAATTGTGGTATTTAGACCAATTGATTGAAATCTGGAAATTTATTTTTAACTATGGTTCATATTTTTCTCTTGAATTCTAATGGAGATACTATAATTAAATTATAACATTTTCATTTTCAGATTATAAAAATACCTATAATTTTTAACCATTTGATAAATTTATACCTAAAATTGTGATTTAGATTATTAATTAAAAGTTAATTAAATCATTAACATGAGAAACTAATACACTGTATAGGGCCCCTATATAAACTTAATATCAGAATCATTAATAAATATTGAAAGAATAATTAAAGATACCTATTATAATTTGAAGAAAAAAAAGTTTAGAATTGCAAGAAGTCAGTGAGGTTGAAGGAGAGGTAACAAAAGTCTGCTGTGATCACTGCAAGTTGTTGATTAGATCAAAAATAGAAAGAATGAGGTAACATCTCAAAAAGTGTTCTCAAAAGATGAAAACTTTTAAGAAACAAGGATGCAGTTTATGATGTGAGCTTTTAAATAGTTATCTTTTAGTACATTTCATTTGAAGATACATTTATTTGTAGTAAAAATTTTGAAAAAATGTTTCATTCTTATTTAGCCTATTTCAAATATTTAAAAGTGAAAATCTTGAATAAAATGAAACTAGGATCACTAATAAAACATAATGCAGTTATTAACTTATCATTGCACATTAATAATTTTTAAAAATATCTTGCAAATTGTTGAAAATAAAACAACCAACAGAAACAAAAAAAAAAATTTTGTCAGTGATATTGGAACAGGCCTATTTTTTAGTTTTCATTGCTTTATGGGTGTAGATAGGAAGAGAATTATAATATATATATATATCATATACTATAAATATATATATATATATATATATATATATAGTATATATATTATAATATATTTATATAATAATATATATATATATAAATATATAATATATTAGGGAATGTACCGATGTATTCGGTAGTATCGGCCCATTTTTTAGATGGTATCGTATCGGTTAAAATGGGCCATACTTCTTTCTTTTTGGGTGAAAAATTATGAGAAACTTTAGATTCAATAATAAACTAGTTCGATATAGATAGCTAGTACCAAGTAAGTTTTTTTTTCCTCGATTTTCTTTTTAACTTAGATTTTTAGCGTTTCTCCAACTTGTTCTTTAGCGTAAAATTTTACCTATTTGGACAGCCATTATTATAATTTATTACAGATTTATCTACTTTTTTAGTGAATAGATTTTTTTTTTGTACGTGAAAACGTGAGAGCTTGTGAGTGCGTGAGTGTTTTTTAAACTTTCTGGATTATCTATTTTAGATATTTGTTGTAAATAGGGTTTTATCGTTTAAAATTTAGGTTTTAGCCTACGAAGAATAATATTTCCTCATTTCTCCTTTGGTTTTGGTCTATTTTTTTTCTGTCTGTTTTTTTTTTTTTTTTTTTTTTTTTTGTGATTGCGTGTGCGTGTATGATAGCAGGTTTGCACAGGCGTGGCTTTCTTTGACTTTACCAACATCAATTGCTTGCACTCTAACTCTGCATCCAGGGAATACTACCTCTCTAACTCTAAACCTAATTTATGCTCTTATCTGAGACCCAGATGGCTAAGAATTTATCCTTCAACTCGTTTAATATATCCAACTATAACTTGATTTTATATTTCCGTTTGCAAGGTGGATGGTATGTGCCTATAGGAAGATATAAACATTCCTATAAACACGGTCCGAGAATCTCGAAATCTTTCCTAAACTTCGATGTTCTGTGGCTTTAAATCTTTCTTCCTTCTACTACCAATATTTTTATGCTTCTGCTACTGTTCTCCTAACAGAAACGATTTTCATCCTTTTTTGAATATCTTACTACGTCTCACGAGACTGTTATATTCTTCTCATCCAAATACTGAGGTCCTCTCCCCATTTAGGGATTTCAATGACACCAAAACTGAAATGCTGGTGCCCTCTCGTTACTGATTTAGTGGGCAGAAGCCGATCATTTCCAGTATTCTTCAACGATCTGGCAGCAAACTGATTAAATAACATACACACATTCCGGAGCGTCCCAACCAATTCTTGAACACACTTAACTTATGTTTCACCACTAGTCCTTCTCTCTTATAAAATTACAATTACCTTCGCTCCTATCGCGTAAAATCTGACCACAACCCTTATATCCACTAATTTAATTACTTTCTTCTCCAAACATTCTACATCCCGCCCTATGCGTTTTCTTGGCACTTTGATCGGGCCGATTGGGCAGTGCGTGCTTCTACGCTAACTAATTGAAGGACTGCTTTGACTCTTAAGACGCTTAAGATTCTGCCGATAAAGTGGGAACGTAATTGTTAATGGATGAGGCAGGTTCATTCCTTCTGGACTAAATCTTTTTCTCCTCAAAAATCCATGGTTCGATCGTACTTGTTCCCCTGGCCATCAGGCTAGAGACAGTGCCTATCGGGTGTGGAAAAAATTCTCGTTCTCCTATCACTCTTGCCAATTGTCATTCAGCTAGAAATAGTTGCAGGGATACTCTTCGACAGCAAAGCGGACCTTCATTAAACGAAAATGCGCCTGACCCTCCTTGGTTCTCCTACTGACAAACCTTCTGGCTCTTGCCAAAAACATCTTTAACAACTTCTGTAAAATACATCCTTTCCTCCTTCTTATTTTCGCTCTTGATGATTTCTGTTTTTAAACTCCAATGAAAAGGCCAATCATCTCTTTTGGGCCTCCCTATTGTCTCTAATTCAAACCCTGGACGATTCGCTGGTATTCCTCTTTCTCCTCCTTTTCCTCTCAGGTCCTATGCCTTTACCTGTCATTTCATTGGTGACGGGTGCATTGAGCGCTCCCTTTGAATCTATGAACGTTAGGAAAGCGGGTGGCCCCGGATGGCCATTCCTCTCCGAGTTTTTGCAGGAAGTGTGCTTCCGGCTGGACCCCACCCTCGTTCAACTATATCATCTATGCCCCAATACAGCACTTTCCCTCAGTGTTTGGAAGCGCGCATATGTTCCAACCTATTCCGAAAAAAATGATGTTGCTCTGATCCTTCTAACTATCGACCTATAGCTCTCACTTGTATTCTTTCTAAATTCTTTTGAAACCCTTCTCAACTCTCACTTCTAAGATCATCTAAATCTCTTTCCCTTCTTTCTAATTACCAGTACGGGCTTTCGGTCTTCGAGCGTTCGAGGTCTACTGGTTATATACTTTCCTATTTAACAGATTTATGTTTCCGCCGCCTTAGGAACTACGGAAGACTTGTGTGGTTTCGCTTGAACATATCCAAAGCATTGACCGGGTATGCACGCTCACTGCTCTCCAAGCTCCCCTCCTTTAGTTTTCCTCCTTTCTTTGTTTACCTATGTCTAGCTTTCTTCAAATCGTTCAATGTTGGCTGTTGTTGAGGGGGCGCGACTTCTTTTTCTGTCAAATGTGGTGTTCCTCAGG
>JABUQX010026587.1:25000-32500 GCA_015478945.1 Trachelipus rathkii | reverse complement strand
GTAGAACTCCCCACATGCAAAACTGTTAGGCAGGTCTAATGCAATTACGTGCAACATGACAGTCTTTATGTAATATGCCAACGACTACCTTAAATAAGTTCCAAAAGCCAGTGCCTCGATCAAATTAAATTACAAGATGCCATCGTTCAACCCTATACTGTGAGTACTAGTTTTTACCAACTTGCAACTAAACTAAAGCTTTCTCACCCACCACAAAGTTTGGGGAACATCTCCATTCGAGAAACCCGTGTCCCACCATCTTGATGAGTTAACCAAACCCACCATACCAAGGATTATTCTCTGAAATATAAAATGTCAGAAATCCTAAAGCAGTGTTGGGGTTGCTGTCGCAGTGGCTCCAACTTCACCCTAATATGTATAAATTCCAATACATCACTAATATATTTTATAGGTATATATTATTTTATATTTATATTACATTTATATGCCATCTTGTAACCATTAATCATTTTCCCCCATTCTGCTAATCACGTTTTTCTCTAGGCAATTTGATATATTGTAGTTTGGCACTTTCAGCATCTGATAAAATATTTTTTTATGTTGATCATTTTTATATACTGGCCCACCACAAATCAACCAATTTGCCTTTGCCGACAAAAGGAAACCACATACTTGAAGTAAGATTTATCATTTTTATGTGGATTATAGCTTCTTTTTCTAGATATGTGCGATTGCTCCATTGTTGTATGTTGTGGCTTATTACCTACTCTTTTTTGTTAATCATCAGATTCAGGGTCATCAGACCCGTCCCCAGGACTCTTACAAACACCCTTGTGGACGGATAGTCATAATCCCCTAGGGTAAGCCATACTTCAGTGTATTAATTCATTCCATTTTCTTATGTTTACTGCTATGGAGCAGACTTTATATATTTGTTGCCTATTTTCTAACAGGTGCTATCAGCGGGCTGCCATATCATTGCTATCAGCAGGCTTTTTCTAGGTCTTGCTATCAATGGGTTGCCTATTCCGGGACCATACCCATTCAGAACTGTTTTTCTTCAAGCTTGTTGCTTTTCCTCTATCAAGTGCTTTCGCAGTTACATTTAATAACATATCAGAAGAACGGAACTCGAACATTCATCAGTTTGTTATCTAATCTAATTAGAGGCAAACCTACAATTATCAGCTTATCAACATTTTAGCTTCATCCTCCCTTAAATTTAATTTAATAAACCGTTAATCGGAAACGTTTTTGTTTTCCCTTGATTGACGAATTTAATCAGCTCTGACTTTACCTTTTTAAGGAGGGGTCTTCAAGGAGGATCACGGGAAGTTCAGACGATTGTTGCAGAGGAAACGAATTGGAAGGTTCAGGTAATAATAATGTGGTAGTCGTTAGGAGAAAGAATGCTAACCGTGAGCTAAATTGGTGGGGTAGATTAACCGATTAAGATTAATAAACTAACCAACTAACCTCATTTATAGTTATAGATAGACAGTAGATTTACTAACAGACTAATTTTTCCTATCAGAATTAATCCATTAATCAATTTAACCTTGTCCCTTCTAGCTTCTGATTACTGTCGCTGTCTTAGTTACTGATTGCACTTTCTAAATTTATTGGGTGGTTTGGGACTCGGGCTCAGTACTAATTCGGCATTTCTTTTAGTTTGGGCGCGCCAAAGTTCCTTAGTTGGGTTCATCCGAGTGCACCCTCACTCTACCGTACATACTCTTTAAATTTAGTTGGCGCCCGAACAGGGACATGATCAATTTGTAGAATAATAGTAGAATAGTAATTATAGTACCTGTAGATACTGCATACCTGAATTTTCTAACTCGCGAACTCTGCAGCAGAAATAATACCCTTTCAAATCAGTCTTTCGAGTTCCAGGTATAGAATACAGCTTGTTAAAAACAGACTTAACCTTCTTTTTCCTTACAACACCTCTTATCTCTTATCATCCTTCATCTATATTTTATTTAATTTTTTTGTGAAATATTGAAATATATAAACCTAATGTCGACTTTAAACAGGTTTGATGGGTACTCCAACCGAGGAGTCGAATAAGCTGTAGAGGAGTAAGGCAACTGAGGTGGAGGTACAAAAGCTGACGGACGCAATCCGGTAAAAGGAGCCACACCCAACCGTCTCTCGATGTTGGTCAACGTTCGAGAAGTTGACGGCCGAGGTGGTTAGATAGCTGATGGAGAATCTGCTACCTTTCTTCAATTGTTAATGTAGAAGGTCGATGGCTGGTTCGTGAGCGAACGTCACGGCGATCAGAAGGCCGTGAACGGGAGAGTGCGTGAGAGGTGAAGAAGCTTTTGTATTTCCGTAGAAATTGTTCTAGGAACAAGCGGTTAGCATGTAGCCAATCTGAAAGCATCGGAGTTTGAAGGTACAACTGCTTCTTTTTGATGTATCTGGTATGAGGGTTGTTTTTATACTCCGGGCTGTGTCGTTTTGTTCCGTAGTAATAGTTAAAAACCTCACTACCGCGAAGAGTGGTTTTATCTGTCCACTTATACCTAAAATAGGCCAAATCTTCAAAGCGGATAAGAGAACGGATGGAGTGTTCTCTCATCAACCGAGGAGACATGGTGTCGTTGTCCTTGAGATGATCTGCAAAAGTCGTACCCCATGCTTTTGTGATCCGCTTCTGGTTAAAGACATACATGTCTTTAACTGGGAGAATCAAGAGATAGACTTTTACCCTGGGATTCTTCTTTTTGGCATATTTAGTAATCTTCTCCATAACACTGGGTACACCCTCGACTGTGAAGTTTATTGCTGGCTCGAAGACTGTAGCTGTTTTATCTCCATTCGTAATGGATTTTTTCTGCCAAGCCAAGGGTGTAAGTGGCCATATAAGGATAAAGTCTACATCTGAAGTCATGAGGGTTTCAATGCGGGAAGGACATTCATGAATAGTTCGTCCCGAGCTATAATCCACCCTGACATGAACATTGAACTCTTCTCTAAGCAGTTTTTTCTCGCGGCGGAGTAATTCCAACTCACTGGCGCCGACAGCTAAGAGAGTTCATACTGCAAGAGAAGAATACACCTGTTCTATTATTTGCATCTGTGTAGGGTGTTATAAATTAACAAAAAGTTCTTGTTCCGTTACTACAAATTTAAATTTAAGAATTTAATATTTACAAGTACTGCATTTTATTACTTATATTTAATTCTGATTTCAGTAATTTTAAATTTTAAATTTTTAACTTTTAATATAAAGTATCTAATATAAATAATCATTGATTATCTTTACATTTCTGAATTTATTTTTATACATATATGGTATATATACATATTATAATAAGCACATTAAATAAGTGTCTGTGTATTACAAATTGAAAAAATGTTGAGTAGAAAAAGAACGTACAAGCTGTTGGCTTATATCATATTAGTTGAATACCACAAAGGCAAGCTTTCAACTCTGTTTACAGTGTTGTAAATGAGAATATTAAATTTATGATTAACCTATCTGGGAATATGTACATTGGTAAGTTATATATTTAATATTAAAAGTAATAATAATAATAAATTACTAAAGCCAACAACCCTGTTCTGATAGAATAGGTACTGATTGCATTTTCTAAATTTATTGGGTGGTTTGGGACTCAGGCTCAGTACTAATCCGGGATTTCTTTAGTTTGGGCGAGCCAAAGTTCCTTAGTTGGGTTCATCCGAGTGCACCCTCACTCTCCCTTACAGCAGCACACATTGAACCCCTCTATTTTACTCGTGCTCAGGCTAAACCCAAAACCTTTCAGCTCCGCCCCTCCGATTTAGGTCTACACGTTTACAAAATATAATATTAAGCTGAGCTTTGGAAACATTGGAAAATAACCATGTTTTCTTTATATATATATATATATATATATATATATATATATATATATATATAAATATAATATATATATCAATATATATCATGATATATTATATATATATAATATTCCAATAATAGCAAATTTAATATTAATTTTAAAATTATAAATAAATTTCAGTAAAAAATATATTGGCATAAAAAAAAAATAATATATTATCATGATACTTCAAATATATAATTATGGAAAACTCTCTCTCTCTCTCCTCTCTCTCTCTCTCTCTCTCTCATATATATAATATATATAAAGAATATATTTTAAATAATATATATATATATAATATATAATATTTATATAGATATATATAATATATAATATATAATATATATATAAGTATTACAATTATATATATATAATATATTATATATTAATAAAGAAAATATTTAAAAATATAGAATTTGATAACATATAGTAATAAGAATAATAAACAATTATTTTGATTTTATATATTTGAACATTTATTTGCGTTAAACTGGAATAATTCATGTAGGACAGACCGCATGCGGGCACTTTTGGGATAATCAGGTCAATTAAGCCTCATTATTCATGTGAAGATCCCGCTTGTGGACACTTTTGGGATCATCAACTGGACAACAAATAGATTTCAATATTTGCAAGTACAATATTTCGTTTTATAATACTATATGACATATATATGTGTGTGTGTGCAGCTATTCTCTACAAACTCTAAGCTTCGTCTTACTCAGACGTTAATTGAGTACATCCCCTCCTTGATTTGCTGTCAATGGGAAACTTTCCGGCTTCCACGATAGGTTTGGCCAGCCAGCACTTAGCCGTTAGGCCCTTGTTTCCCAAGAACCTTTCTCGATTGGTCCGACTGACGAGGACGACAAGTCCTTTCCTGTGGGCTTGAAGTTTTATATATATATATAATATATATATATATATATAATGATATAAATATAATATATGATATATATTATATATATACTACTATATATATATAATATAATACTTATATATAATAATATATATATAGAATATTATATATATATATATATAAATACTATATTATATACTATATGGTAGGTACAGTATTTTCTTTTCTATATTAGGCATTTGTTCATATTAAACTTGCTTAATCATGTTAGAAGAGCCACCATGAGGGCACTATTGGGATAATCAGGTGAAAAAAGCCTTGCTATATTCATGTGAAGAACCCGCTGCGGACTACTTTTGGGATCATCAACTCGGACACCCAAACACGATTTTCAATATGCGTTACCATATTCGCTTTATATATATATATAATATATATATATATATATATATAATATATATATATAATATGTATATATTATATACTATATATATATATATATAATATATATATATATATAATATATATATAATTTGCGGTACAATATTTTTTCGTTTATATTGAACATTTGTTTGGTTAAAGTTGTTAATTCATGTAGAGAGCCCGCAAGGGGCACTTTTGGGATAAGCTTGCTTATTCATGTGAAGAGCCCGCTTGCGGACTACTTTTTGGGATCATCAACTGGACAACAAATAGATTTCAATATTGCAGTACAATATTTTCGTTTTATATTATATTGAACATATATGTGTGTGTGAGCTATTCACTACAAACTCTAGCTTCGTCGCACTCAGACGTTAATGAGTACATTAGCATATATTAGATTATATATAATATATATATATATATATACTATATATATATATATATATATATATATACTATATATATTATATAATATATTTTGGGTGCAATATTTTCGTTTTTTATTGAACATTTGTTTGGTTAAAGTTGTTAATTCATGTAGAGAGCCCGCAAGGGGCACTTTTGGGATAAGCTTGCTTATTCATGTGAAGAGCCCGCTTGCGGACTACTTTTTGGGATCATCAACTGGACACCAAACAGATTTCAATATTGCGGTACAATATTTTCGTTTTATATAAATATACTAATAATATAGATATATACTATATATATATATATATACTAATATATATATCATATACTAATATATATATATATATATATATATATATATATATTGTGCGGTACAATATTTTCGTTTTATATTGAACATTTATTTGGTTAAAGTTGTTAATTCATGTAGAGAGCCCGCAAGGGGCACTTTTGGGATAAGCTTGCTTATTCATGTGAAGAGCCCGCTTGCGGACTACTTCTTGGGATCATCAACTGGACACCAACAGATTCAATTATTGCGGTAAAATATTGTCGTTTTATGTTTATATATATATATATATATAATTATATATATATATATATATACTAATATCTATATATATATAGATAGTATATATATTATATTTATAATATATATATATATATATATAAGTGTGCGGTGCAATATTCTTCGTTTTATATTTGATCATTTGTCTTATGGTAATAAGTTGTTAATTCATGTAGAGAGCCCGCAAGGGGCACTTTTGGGATAAGCTTGCTTATTCATGTGAAGAGCCCGCTTGCGGACTACTTCTTGGGATCATCAACTGGACACCAAACAGATTTCATATCTGCGGTACAATATTGTTTCGTTTATACTTATAGTATATATATATAATTTATAATAATATATATATATATATATATTATATATACATATTATATTATAAATTATTTTATCCGGTGCAATATTTTCGTTTTATATTGAACATTTGTTTGGTTAAAGTTGTTAATTCATGTAGAGAGCCCGCAAGGGGCACTTTTGGGATAAGCTTGCTTATTCATGTGAAGAGCCCGCCGGACGACTCTTGTGATCAATCCAACTGACACCAATCAGTTTCAATATGTGCCGGTACAGATATTTTCGTTTAATTATAGTATATATATATATATATATATAATAGTATATATATATATAATAATTATATATATATATTATATATATAATATATATAACGTTTATATAGTATATGATAATATATTATCTAGTATATATATATATAATTATTTCTTGCGGTGCAATATTTCGTTTTATATTGATACATTTTGTGTGGTTATAAGTTGTTAATCGATGTAGAGAGCCCGCAAAGGGCACTTTGGGAATAAGTGCTTGCATTATTCATGTGAGACCCGCTTGCGACTACTTTTTGGGAAATCATCAACTGGACACCAAAACAAATTTCAATAGCTGCGGTATCAAAATTTTCGTGTTTATATTATATATATATTATATGTAATATAATAATATAATATATAAATAAATATAATAATTTAATATATATATATATATGATATATAATAGTATATTATATATATAGTATATATAATATATATTATGAAGATAATTTATTTGTGCGGGTGGCAATATTTTCGTTTATATTGAAATGGTTTGGTTATAAGTTGTTAAATTCATGTTAAGAGCCCGCATGGGGGCACTTTTGGGATAAGCTTGCTTATTCATGTGAAGAGCCCGCTTGCGGACTACTTTTTGGGATCATCAACTGGACACCAAACAGATTTCAATATTGCGGTACAATTGTTCTTTATATATTATATTATATATATATAAATTATATATAGATATATATATATATTATCATTATTATAATAGTAATATATATATAATATATATATATAATGATATTATAATATATATAATAATATTATATATATATATAATTA
>JABUQX010026587.1:12500-20000 GCA_015478945.1 Trachelipus rathkii | reverse complement strand
TATCCAGGCAACAATTACTGTGACACCATTTAGTCCACATATTCATATCACATACTAAAGACACACCCTTTCTAGATAACACTTCTAAGACATCCCTACTACTCATATCCTGTTGGCTGGGGGAGAAAGTAATTGCCACATGTAATGGTGCTCTGGTCGTAAGGAGCGACTAAGGGGACGGTGACTAGTTGGGTTGGGCTGCTACTACATTATTCTTGCCAGGAACTGCCTTAATACAGGCCTCGGAGAGGGTCGTGTCGCCGTAAAATGAAAATGGATTGAACGCGCAATGTCAAAGAAACAAAAAACGGCTTCATATTCCCTATCTTAATGTTATCAAATGATATTCCAACTCGCTGGAATATAACACTTCATATGATGGAAAAGAAGTATTGCTCAAAGATCTTCTTGCTTGCCAGTTCGTATTCCAAAAGTTAACATTCTATTAATGTGCGAAATGGAAGTCATGGTCACACTGCATAACTCTTTTAGCATTTAAGCTATGCTGGGCTCCAGCAGAAAAAGTTGATGTTTTCTCAAGCCCAAATTTATATATTTGAATTTCATAATAGTGAAAAAAGTATATAATTCATTGTAAAATCCCTTTCATATTAATGGAAAGGTTGGCGAAAGAGGTTTGGTGGGGTGCTTTTGAGTTGGGTCCAGTCCGTACCCTGGTGCACAATTAATATTATAGATTGTGGCTATAACTCGAATATATATATAGCCTATATAGTATATTATTATTATATTTATTTATTAATACTATATTATATTATATTATATATAATTTATATATATTATATATATATACTATATATAATTATAAATATATATTATATAATTATATATTATATTACTATGTATATATATTATATATCATTATATATTAGGAGTCTCGGTGGCTCAGTGGGTTAAGTGGTGCGTTTGCACGCTTAAGGTCGTGAGTTCGAGTCCTCGTCAAACGGGATTTGTACTTTCGACTAGTCACCAGGACGGACACGAAAAATTGCCGTTTGTAGGAGATTTTCTGTAATTCTTACAGTTTCGGGCATTAGTGTATTATACACTAATCTCAATACCCTCACATCACTCATCATAAGCCAACACAGTACAACGGTACAGGCTTTAATACACATACGAACCTACATCCTATTGCCTACGCACATAGGTCTGTGAGTCCTGAGCTGCCATGCCCACGGATGGCTGGAAATATTTGACTTGTCCAGACTGAGGCTGGGGTTACTATCACTCTGATAACTGTGCACCTTTCCATTTTGTATGGGCCCACTGGTCGGGAAAACATAAAATAGTAACCTTTCCCCGATTGTCGTGGTAAACATAACTAAACTAACTATATATATAATATATATATATATATTATATATATATTATATAATATATAATATCTATATATATATATATACTATATATATATATATATATATATATAATATATATATATATATATTATATTATATATATATATATATATAATATATATATATATTATAATAATTATATATATATATATTACTACATATATATATATATATATTATATATATATATTCAAACATCCGCATCTGCATCCGCGGATGCGAAAAAAAATGACATCTGCATCACTAATATATATAATATATATATATATAATATTATTATTATTATATATATATATATTATACGTTATATTAATATAATATATATATATATATAATCTATATAATATAATATATATATTATATATTTATGGTACATTAATTTTCAATTTTTCTTTTTCTGGGATCATAAATTACTTTCAAAATTTGATAAACACTCGAATTAAAAATTGACACATAAAACTAATCGTAGTCTACATAAAGATTTTGACACAGTTCTAAGTAACATCCAACCACCACAAAACAATACCTCGCACCATACAAATGGAAATCGAAAACCAAACAATATACTAAATGATCACCCACCAGAAATAGCACCGGAATTAAACTCGCATCCAATAAACATAGACTCATCTTTAGCAAAATTGCAGCATTGTAAAAATACTCAGCATTAAGCAAACTACCTCAAATATCTGTACAAAATGCAACAAGATCCCGGAAAGTGTGTATCACTTCCTACTAGTCTGTCCCTAAAACTATCACTCGAGAACAACCTGTAAAATCACAGCCCTAAGTGATCTTTGGAGGGGTACCTCAGTGAGGTGTGGTCACTCTGATTAGGGTGGTCAGTGGACGAGAAGTGCCAACAAGACCGAAAGCATTGTCGGAGAGCAGGAAACAGGATAGTAATCAGTTGATGGGAGGCAGCCTTGTCAATTGGCATCGGGAAGTACCGTGGGAACAGATTCTCACCAAAATAGAGGGGGTTCCATTTTGGTCTCTATCAAGCGATTTCCATTGCAATTCCTATCATGAGATCAGGCCTCTACACATAGAGATTTTGTTTCCTACGGGAGTGGAGCAGACGAAGAAATTGTTGTACAGTGGATACCATTGTGTTTTTAGAATAAGTTTTTTTTAAGCGCTTGTACCTCGATGAGCGAATCATAGGATCAATGACATATATTGGTCTTGGTTAAGGAAAATTCAGAAAGGGCAATCATTATAGACATTAATTCTGCGTAAAAATTGAAGCACGAGGGGGGAGGGTATGGGAGAGATTGCGGTCAGGAAAAACGGCAGATCCATCCACACTGTCTAGAGACATCAGTAAACACTGGAGTAAATCCACCGTGAGCTACGGAGAGATGAACAAAATGACTGCTTTAACGAAGGCAGCAGGGTGGCCTAGATTTTAGAGAGAGGAGAGGAAGAGAGGAAGAAGGGAGGGAGAAAGAGAAGAGAGAAGAGAAGAGAGAGAGAGAGAGAGAGAGAGAGAGAGAGAGAGAGAGATGAGAACGAGTTCCGAGCCAAGCAAATGATGGGATCGAGGAATAGCCAAGGTGTGTCACCGCTTCGCGTAAGGAGAAAAGCAAGCACCCTTTGCAAGGGATTGTTAAGGAAATTACAATGTTATTGAACGGTTTTGCATGGCCCAGTAACTAGGATTCTGAGGTATCTCCTGTAGAATCGGTGTTAGAGCAGACGGTATTGTGGTTTGAAAACGAAGATAACGTGCTCGCATTGATTTATTCCCTTCGTAAAGAGCAGTATCACATTGGGATTCATCTTCAAGGTCCTCGGGGAACGATCGAAGGCTCATTGGAGATCGGATCGCCTCGTTGTTGGAATGGGATCTAACTGAGGTGTAGAAGTCTTTGTGGAGGTCTGGCCGTATGCTGCACTCTGCCATACTCCAGTTTCGATCGGATTAGCTAAATGTAGAGACGTAAAAGGTTCCTTGCGATCCAGTCAACCGCCAAGATTTTCAGGAGACATGACGTAACATGTCAATCCGGTCACGATGGCAATTTTTTTCAGGTGTTTAATTAATGCGAAGGTATAATTTAGGTGGTCATCCTAGAATGAGTAATAGAATTTGCCCTGTGAAGTTACCGGAATGGGAAGCGAACCATATAAGGTTAGGTTCGTATGGAAGAAGAGGTGGCAACAGTTTTGCCTTTTCCTCCTTTTTCTTAAAAGCAGTGCGAGTTTTGATGGGAAGAAATGGAAGTCATGGGAGTCTCCCCATTGTGAAATAGTTATCAGTAGCCTAAGTTGAAGTTGCGTTCGAGAGAAATTACGCCTGGTACCTGGCTATATATACACACATATTCCATCACATAAGAGGAGAAAAATTGACTATTCGCGTGGATAGAAGTAACCGATATCTGTTAAATTCTGAGAGCACGATAGTAGTACACTTAAGAACACCATCCTATCGAAACGGCTTCTCCAGAGTAAGTGGGTGACCAGAATAGAAGAGCACCGAACCTGGATTGATGTGTTTGACAGAAGACATTTATTGAAAAGAGGGAGTTGTCCGCGGAAACCGAGCGAATGGAGTTTAAGGAGAATCCCAGTTCACGTTGTGTTTTATGGTTTTTCAAGGTAAACAAAAAAAAACCATCTCACCAGTTGAGAAGGGTTCCCGGATGCCGTGGTCTAGTTTTTTCAAGGAGTCTGAGGTCAAACGATTTTGCGGAAAAGAAACTGGAAGTTTGAAAAAGCTTAGTGCCTCTGCAGAACAGGGAGAAAGCGCCCTGAAACCATATTCTGAATTAATTTACAGAAATGATAGGTCAGCGAAATTGGTCTTTGGTTATCTGCCACCCTCGGATCTTTCCCAGGTTTGGGAAAAGGAATTACAAAAGCTGTAGTCCAAATAGATGGAAAAGAAGATTCGATCCAGATTGTTATATAGATCCATCAAAAATGCTGATGCCGAGGGATCAATGAGAATCGATCGGCTGGGAGACCGAAGAGAAAGTGGATTGAGTCAGTGATGGAATGTCTGGAGGAGAGGAATGTGAGTTTGGCAAAGGCTAGAAAAAAGGTGCATAACAGGAGGGAATGGTGAGTTTTGTGAGGGGGAATGGTTCTGGACTTTGCCCAGGAGATGAACCCCACACTGATACTCACGGTGAGGGTCCGTCGGCGGTCTCATGAAGCCTTAGGGTGGATTTTTGTGACTACGAAGAGTTCTCACTGGAGTTATAAAGGAGACGGGATGAGGGGGGGGGGGGCTTTCTCTTCGATTTGAATCATATTGTTCTACTACTATTCTGTTCCGGTGTAAGATGCACCCCTCACAACCCAATCTGGGGATAGGAGGAAGATTATATATCTTCTTTTTCATCTACATTTTTCTCCCCAAGAGTGGGGGTAAGGTGCGTAACATGCATCGGAAAAGAAAAGCAGTAGAAGAATATGACAAAAGTCGAAAACAAAGCCCAGCCTTACCGACACCTCTGTACCATTAATTAATAAGAAATCGTCGCAGTCAAAAAATCCACACGAGCTTCACGGGACCGCGACAGACCCTCACTATGGTAAATCGTCAGTGTAAGGGTTCATCCCTTGGCCCAGGTGGGCCACAACCATAACCCCTCACAAAACCCCTCCATTCTCTCCTATTATGCACTTTATTCTCGCCTCGGCCAAACTCACTTTTCTCTCCTTCAGACATTCGTTTACTGACTCAATCCACTTTTTCTTCGGTCTCCCAGCCGGTCGGTTCCCAACACACTCGCCACTATACATCCGCTTAACCAACCGACTATCATTCATCCTTTCCACAGTTGACCAAACCATCTCAACATATTCTCTCGTTTACCCCTTTTTTCTCACACACAACTTAATGCGTTTATTCCTCATTTTATCAATTTTCTCACACCTAGTACGCCCCTAAGATTGTCCATATGAACACATTGAACTTTCGATCTATACTTCTTATTCCAGACCATAGTCTCACTACTATACAATAACTCAGGTAACCAACATACCCTCATGTAAGACCTAGCGCACTCAAGACTTAATCCCTTTACATTCACCAACGATTTAATTGCACCAGCCACCTTCCTGCCGTTCACAACTTTCATACTACACTCTGCATCATCCGTTCCCTTCTCATCCAAACATATACCCTAAATATTTAAAACTCAGACACTTGTTCCAGCTGCCACTATTTAAACATTAACTTCACAACTGAGGACTGTCCTAACTCACAACCATAACCTTTACTCTTATCACGTTTACTTCAAACCCCTCCTTTTACACACCCTGCCAAATCTCTATACCAATCCTCTCAAACTCTCTTCAGATTCGCCACACAAAACCATATCATCCGCATATAATAGGTAGGGCACTATCCACTCCTCTCCATTCTCCATCATTCTAACACCATTTCCTGCCACGCCCCACCTCTTAATTCTTCATAACCCCATCCATATACAAATGAATAACCAAGGAAGAACATAGCACAACCCTTGCCTCACTCCGCTATAAATACTAAACCAATCACCATTGATACCATTTATTCTTACACACGCTCACTATCGCCATATATACTTTTGATTCCATTCAGAAGCCTACCACCAACACCATATATCACTAACGCCTGCCATAGAGCTACCCCTATTAACCCTATCATACGCCTGTTGCAAATCCAAAATTATATATATATATATATATATATATATATATATATATATATATATATATATATATATATATATATATATATATATATATATATATATATATATATATATGATATATATATATATAATATGATATATAGATATATATATATATATATATATATATATATATCACTCAACGTCGCCTACCTTGCAGCTGGTGAGTGGGCTCTCTGGGATATTGTTGAGCAGGATATACTGGCCTTCAATGTCCTAGAGCGAAAAGACGATTTTTTTTTTGATTTTTCCAGAGATGTGGATAAACGCCAATGAAACCTTTCCTTATGGAAGGGGCACCTGGCGTCATCTGTACTGAAAGGGTGTCAGTCACATCACCCGTTTGTGATTCGGTACACACGACCTAGCACCAGGTTTGGGTCTTTTTCCCTGATCTCTCTGGAACATCTATAATATGAGACTCCCAGCCGCTTAGCGCTGTCCTCCGGGCACAAACCTCATAGGGTTCGACACTCATGAGGGGGACCCTTGTAATATAATATACACATGGATAACCTTACGTCGCCTCTGAGATTGATGGATTTAAAGATTCCCGAACCAGGATCGATAAATGGATTTACTCCTCTGAATTTTACTTCGAACATTGATGCCGTGACTGCCTCCACTTCACCTGGAAAGCCTCTGCCTGTCTCCGGCGACCAGTCGCCTGGCACAACCTCTTAATCCTAGGCGCCCAAACGATCGGGGCAATCCCGCAAAGGAGCCCCTCGTAATAGTCGTTCTTATTCGTTCACTCCATATGCCCTGACACCCCCTCCAGAAATGCAGCGATTACATCATCCACGCTTTATTACATATTGGGATCCACTCCTCCAGAGCACTACTGAAGCAGAACCATTCTTCTCAGTGATGCACTTTGAAAAAGTTTTAGGAGTTGAAAAGACCCTCCAGTCACATTAATTGAGAAATGGGTCCATATCTCGAACAAGACTGCTAGCTCGAATCAAAGTTCCATTCTGGTCAATTCGCTTAACGTCTCCTTGCAAATATTCCTGCTTATTTTTACTTTCCGGATGAAATAAGAAACGCATCTAAAGGCGCTATTATTGTTATGAACAGAAAGACGAAATTAGTGTCATTATAGATCCCAGCAGAAAAAGATTTTTTCGTTACAAACATTTATAGATTTCCCACTTTCCTATACTTTCTGCGATTCCGAGAAAGGCGAATGGAAAACTGTCCAACGCAAACGCCGCAAGCGTTCTGGATCTCTTGGAGGCATGAAGGGAGACCCAGAGGTCCTCATTCTTAACTTATATCGTCCAATCTCTCAAAATCACTCTCACGACGAATTACTAGCAAAGTCTCCAGTATCAGACCTTGTCAATCCAACGAATCCTATATCGCGACCCCAACTACTTTTCAAAAAGATTACACCTTCCTTTCCCATTTCCATGGAAGCAA
>JABUQX010026587.1:7500-10000 GCA_015478945.1 Trachelipus rathkii | reverse complement strand
CTATCGGTAAATCTGACCACAACCTTATATCTCTTAATTTTAATACTTTCTCTCCAACATCTCCACCCTGCCTTATGCGGTTTTTCTGACACTTTGATCGGGCTGATTGGGGGGCATTGCGTTGCTTCTACGCTAACTATAATTGGAGTGGCTGCTTTGACTCTGAAGACGCTTCAAGCTTCTGCCCGATAAAAGTGGGAACTGTAAATTGTTGATGGATGAGGCAGGTTCATTCCCTTCTTAACTAAATCTTTTTTCTCCTCAAAATCCATGGTTCGCTGGTGCTTGTTCTCTGGTCATTCAGGCTAGAAACAGTGCGTATCAGGTGTGGAAAAATTCTCGCTCTACTATCACTCTCGCTAATTTTCATTCAGCTAGAAATCGTTGCAGGGATACTCTTCGACGAGCAAAGCGGACTTTCAAATCTCTCTGGCCTCTTGCCAAAAATATCTATAACAACTTCTGTAAATCACCCTCTCCTCCTCTAATTCGCTCTGATGATTCTGTTGTTAATACTCCAACTGAAAAAGCCAATCATCTCTTTGGCCTCCTATTTTCTCTAACTCAACCCTGGACGATTCTGGCATTCCTCTTCCTCCTCCTTCTCCTCTCAGGTATCCTATGCCTTTTACCAGTAATTTCATTTGATCGGGTGCATGGGCTCCTGAAATCTATGAACGTTAGGAAGGGCCGGTGGCCCGGATGGCATTCCTCTCCGAGTTTTTGAGAAATGTGCTTCCGTGCTGACCCGCCCTCATTCAAACACTATATTCCTTATGCCTCAATACTAGCACTTTTCCCTCATTTTGTGGAAGCCGCCACATATGTCCAAACCCTATTCCGAAAAAAGGATGCTGCTCTGATTCTTTTAACTATCGCCATATAGCTCTAACTTGTATTCTTTCAAAGATTTTTGAAACCCTTCTCAACTCTCATTTCTTAGATCATTTGGAATCTCATTCCCTTCTTTCCGATTGCCAGTACGGCTTTCGGCGCTCGAGATCAACTGGCGATATACTTTCCTATTTAACAGATTTATGATTTTCCGCCCTTAGGAACTACGGGAATACTTGTGTGGTGGCGCTTGACATATCCAAAGCATTTGACCGGGTATGGCACGCGTCATTGATCTCCAAGCTCCCCTCCTTTGGGTTTTCTCTTCCTTTGCTTAACTTATGTCTTACTTCTTTCAAATTCGCTCAAAGTCGGCTGTTGTTGATGGGGCGACTTCTTCTTTTTCTGTCAATAGTGGTGTTCCTCAGGGTTCTGTTTTATCTCATTCTTTATTCCTGCTTTTCATCAATGATCTTCTCACCTGCACATCTAACTCTATCCACTCATATGACGATGACTCGACCCTTCATTCTTCAACTCATTTCAATTCTGCACCCTCTTTTACTTCAAAAATTGCCTTTCTTCTTAATCTTTCCGATTCTATTCTCGCTGATCTGGATAGAATTTCAGGGTTGGGTCGACTCAACCTTGTGAAATTTAATTCTTTAAAAACCCAACTTCTACAAATCTCCCTCTCTAAGACACCTAACTTTCCTATCTCTTTCGACGGTTCTCTCGTCTCTCCTGTTGACAATATAAACATCCTTGGCCTTAACATAAACAAAAAAATGTATTGAAAACCTCAAATCACAATGGTTGCTTGGGCGGCCTCAAAGAAACTGGGAGTTCTGTTTAGACTACGAGACTTTTTTTCCTCAGTTACTTCAGCTATACGAGGGTCTACACCGCCCTTGTATGGAGTACTGCTCTCATATCTGGGAGGGCTCTGGTTTCACCCAGCTTTTGGATAGGGTCGAGTCAAAAGCCAAAAGACTTATAAACTGTTGATGCTTTATCCCTTTTCTATAGGTAATGTAGCGGCAAGTGCTCGAGGTAACTTTCCACTCGCGTACCACCACCTTTACGATGCCCTCGTAGCACATGGGGTGCTGTGTCGGCACATGATTTTTGTGTTGATATTAGTAACTCCAGACTAGTTCGCTACGGTGCTTTTCCTTCTTTCCTGCCACCTCTGTTCTGTGGAATTCTCTTCCATCATCTGTTCTTCCAACTCAATTTAAATCTCCCTCATTTTAAACCGCGTCTGTGCTCATCTGGTAATTTGCGTTAAGAGTGAATTTTTTGAGGCGTTTAACACCCCCTCCTTGAATAGGGTTCTGACCGTGAGCGGCGGTGACAACTATAACAAAAATAAAAGATTCTAATAAGGAATTCATTAAGCTAGCTGAAATCCCATAAGAATGGCATCTCCGACGATGAACCACTTCTAGAATGCATTTAAATAGCATAACTGAGGAGCTTGCTCGCTTGACAAAAAAAGAAAAAAGATTCACAGAATTGGAAGCCGCCTTTTCTGCAACCCCTGGCAACAGCACTGATAGTGACGATGGTGGCTTTTCGCAAAATAAACGCTACAAAAGAATGAAGGATTTGGAAATGTTAGACCTTTGATAAGTTTCATGGCCGAAATGCATTGACATCTCAT
>JABUQX010026587.1:0-2500 GCA_015478945.1 Trachelipus rathkii | reverse complement strand
CCTAAGTGTTGTAGGCGGTATAATAATATTATTATATATATTTATATATATATATATGTAATATATTAGTATATATATATATATAATATATATATATATATATATATAATATATTATAGTATATAATATATTATATATATATATGTATATATATTATATATATATATTATATATATGGCAACCAAAAGAAGTTACCCGCATGATATCTCGAAAACTAAGATAGGTACAGGAAAAAAAAAACTGATAACAAATATGGAATCAGGCGTATGAAATTTGTATGGAAAATGCCAAAAAAAAAAAAAATTTACTTTTTTTTTTTTTTTATATAGTCCAAAACATACGATAGGTACAAGAAACTAATAACATATATGGAATCCGCGTATAAAAATTCTTTTAGGTGGCTCGAGCCGACGGTGGGACAGAGGGGGGGGGACGTTTTCCATACCCCGTAGGGAGGGGCGGAGGAAAACCCCCGCGACACCAAATACCAAAGAGCGGCGGGGGTTCCGGAGACCCTCCCCCGGAGGGGGGAAAATAGTCTTACCCTGTCGTTCCCCCGGGAGGCGAGCGACCCAGAATCTTTGCATCTTTGCGTTTTACCCCTTGGGGTATCTTTAGTTAAAAAAAATACTTTTTTAATACATATTTCATAAGCTGATTTAAATATGTTATTATTTTCTTGTACCTAATCGTAGTTGTTTTGGAGATATAAAAAAAGTAAAAAACGTTTTTTTTTTCATTTTCCATACAATTTCATACGCTGAATTCCATATATTTTATCAGTTTTCTTGACTATCTTAGTTTTCGAGATATCATCCGGGTAACTTCTTTGTTTCACTCTATTTATATATTATATAAATAATATATATATTATTATAATATATATTATATATATATATATATTATATATATATATATATATTATTATATATATTATATATATATATATATATATATATATATATATATATATATATATATATATATATATATATATATATATATAATATATATATTAGGGATTACCAGATAGTAATCGGCCATTGGTTAATATGGCCGATATTTGGCCGATACTTCTTACCTTTTTTCGTGAAGAATTATGGAAGTTTTATTCAATTAATATGGCAATCTTTAAACGGTGAAGCCATATTTTTTAGAATGCATTCCAAATAGTAATAACTAGGAAGCTTGCTCACGGGACGAAAAAACAGAATGATTCACAGGAAGTGGAAGCTGCCTTATCAGCACCCCTACAACAGCAACTGATAGTGCCCAATAGTGGCTTTTTTCAGCAAATACTACCTACTGAAGAGATGATCGATGGATATGTTAAGACCTTTGATAAGTCTGGCCCCTCAATTGGCATTGACATCTCATTCATCTTCAAAGGAATCCCCAGGACCCAAGGAAACCTCAATCGAAAAAAAAACTAAAAGAGACCTTCATCAAGGAGCATAAGGACTAAATTCAATTTGCAGTTGTTGAAAAAGGAGAATGAGGCTCGTAGAACTGGGGATTTGCTTGCTGCCTCTAAAAGAGAATCTTTTCATGTGGTTGATATGAAAACGGGCCAAGGTTTCCATTATTATCCAGTGCTTGAAGCAAATATTTTTATCAGGCGCCCTCATCATATTAGTCCGCCGAGCGAGGCGGTATTTTTAGTGTAGGTGCGAATGTAAACACCCCAAAGGAACAGGCTCTCGCCAAATACTAGTGAAAGCTAATGTTTTTTACATTCGCAATTTGGAGAAAATTTTTGGAACTTGAGTAATAGACATGATATCTTAACTTTAGTCTTTAAAGGAAGTTAATAGGTATTATGTCATGTTTGAATTTTTTTTTTTTTTACAGGCTGTCAACCACCACTCCGATACGCGGCGAGCAGGTCCCTTGCTTATAAGTATAGTCGGGCTGGAAGGGGTGCTATTGCAGTATGGGACGGTGAAAGGCTCATGAAGATCAAATAACAACGCAAAATAACTGATCAATAAAGGTAGGAGGTAACTAGACGGTCCTATTGCAGGCCTTTGTGTAGGGAGGGGGGTTAAATTCAGCAGAACAAACAGAAGATGGAAGGAATTCTATAGAACAGAGTTGCAGAATAGAGACGCACCGCAGCGAACTAGCCTGTGGAGGTTACATATATCAACGACACAAAACTGCATTCGCAGACAGCACGCCCTTGTGTGCTGACGGGCGTCGTAAATGTGGTGTACGGTGCGAAGTGATATGTTTCCGTCGAGCAGCTGCCTCTAAACGGTACATTAATCTAGGTAAAAAAGAGAAGATAAAAGCACGTACAACATCGCCGCCGCAAAGATAGAGGGTCAGTGAACTGGAAAGAGCGGAACAGTTTATAAGTCTTTTGGTCTTTGACTCGACACTATCCAAAAGCCGGGTGAAAGCAGAGCCCCCAGATATGAGAGCAGCAGTTTTCCATACAAGGGCGGATGAGAGGCCCTTGTATAGCTGAGTAACTGAGAAAGAAAGAAAAAAGCGA
>JABUQX010026586.1:60000-62500 GCA_015478945.1 Trachelipus rathkii | reverse complement strand
ACCTTCTCTACACACCCTTTTATCTCTTTACCTTCTTCATTGTCAATCTCATCCCCATAAGCATCTTTAATTAATTCCCATAACCTACCTTTACTTGGATGCCCAAATTGCAAATGTAACAAGAATTATTTGACTTCGTTCCCTTTCATTCACTAACCCTTCTCTTACGTTCCTTATCCTCAACATTTTTCCTTCCTAAACCCTCTCTCAAACCAGTTTTCAAATGCCCTTTCTCATTTACCTTACATCTAACAACAATGATATCTAGTTTTCTTATCGTCATTTAATTCTTCTTCAAATTCAAATTCACATTAAGGTTATTTAAAGATTTATACCTTAATAGCCAAGGGACATCCCCATTTAGCACTTCTGTTCTCAACGAAAAACATCTACCTTAAATGCAGCACGGGGTATCCATTCTTTTCACACCTTTATAACTCGTATTACCAAAAACATAACACGTTTTTAATTTTCATTGAATCTATCACCTCTTTTCTTTCACTCTTATTTATACATCCTATCACTCTTCCTAGTCACTTTTCACCAATCACATTCTTCGAACACCCGGTATCCACTATTACACATATCTAACTATATTCTTCTCTCCCGTCATCTTCATTCACTCTTTTCTCCTCATTTAGATATGCTCTGTTTCCTCCTTTCATTTCATCATTCATATATCTTCCTCTTCCAACAGCACCTGTACCTCCTCCTATACTCCTATTTCTACTCTGGAACCTTTCGGGACAACTAGCACCAAAATGATACAAAGACCTACAAACACACGTTGCATCACTCTACTATATCTGTCCTTATTCATGCGCTTTCCATCAACCCAATATTCTCTTTCTTCAGTCTGTTCCTGCTTCATTTGTAACCACCACTTCTCCCTCACAGTTAGTTTTCTTCCCCAGACCTTCACATACATTCAATAAAGCATCTTTAAATACCTTAAACTCCCATGCATTCTTTCCACAGTAAGCCAATATCATTTGTCTCTAATTACTATCCACATTTCATATCATCACCTAAATCAATCTTTCCTACAATTTTACATTTATTCTCCACCACGTCATTCCGGTTCACATGTTCTCTTATTGTTTCATCAACTCTCCTCTTTATATAGAAAAACTCAAGTATCCTATCCTATCATATTGATCCCTCTGTTGTTCTTTTCCATATTTCTTATCCAATTCATCCAATATCTTTTTTATACTTTCCTCCTTTCCCAAACCTTCCCACTTAGTATCACAAACACCCTCAAAAGCCTTTCCACCCAAACTCAATAAAAGCTCTCCGGCCGGACATTCACACTCCTTGCCATCCACCTTATACCACAAATTCACTCTTTTCTTCCACATCTCGAACTCATTTCCACTGCTCACATCCCTACTGAAATTCGGACATATTCTTCTTCTTCTCCTCACCTTACTTTCCTTCCTTTTGCTGCCTCCATCCATTACTGTTTTGTCATCACCTCCCATAACTATTAATCTTAACTAAACTAAACTAAATCTCGACCCTCAGAGCGTAAGTAACTACACTCTCCTACCACTGAATAAAAAGGTATAGTTTAACGCAATTACAAATAAACAGATACTCACTTATGGATCCAGTCGTGGAAACTTCATCAAAAACCAATAATAGTGGTAAAGCAAAATCTCATCTTATATTTCTAGTTAACGATTAACTATATTTTCTTATAACTAGGTGTTATATACATTTATGTTTATATTAAGCCCACAAAACACTGCCTTGAGCTCAGGAAATGCATAAACAAAAAATTACCAGGGCATCAATCTTCTCATTACACCATTACACGACTACATCCACAAGTTTCCAAATACCCAAAATAACGTTACTCTATAACTTTACTTTTATTAACACACTGAAAAAAACACTTTATAAGAAAAAAAAACAGCACAAAAAAAACAAAACTTTACATGCACGCAACCATGCGAAAACGACAAAAATCATCCATTGCCAAAGAGCTGAAAAGAAAGAAAATAACAATATATATATATATATATATAATATATATATAATATATAATAATATATAATATATATATATATATAATTATATGATATATAATATATATATATATATATATATAATAATGGGAAGATAAAGAATTTACTGCCTTCTCCGGAATAAACACCGCCATGTTGCGAATGAGGACAAATATACCCGATGCTTTACCACTGAGCCATCCTCCAACCCAAAGAAGTTGGATTCGAAGAACAGTTATAAGCAACCGAGCTTCCTTCAAGGCGCCATCACCAGGTGTCCAGCCTTTCCTATCCTCGTTTTTTATATTGTAGATGTTAAGTATTGCATAATAATCGCATTATAAAGTATGTTAAAGAAAGAACAATAATGGAAGATAAAGATAATTTTTGGGTTGGGGGGATGGTCCCAGTGGTTAAAGCATCGGGTGTATTGTTCATTCGGCAACATGGCGGGGATCAACCCGGAGAAGAGCGTAAATTCTTTATCT
>JABUQX010026586.1:47500-55000 GCA_015478945.1 Trachelipus rathkii | reverse complement strand
TATATTTGTATAAACTAAATTAAGAACAAGCAAATTGAAATGATGATTAAAATAAAATAAGTTACTAAAAAGTTTTCCCACACCTCAAATTTAAAAACGAAACTTCCTTTTTGCACAATTCCTGATAATAATTCGAGCCAAAAATTATCTCTAGTACGGCGGGTCTTGAAGCATCCTCATGCGTTTAAAAGATTACAAACTCATCTTCACTTTAGGTTAAAAATTTTACAAATGTCGAAAATTTTATAAAATTTATCGAATATGAGCTGTCTAAATTGTTTTGAATGTATTAATTAAGAAAATACAATTCATATCGCGAAATGTAATGATTTTTTTTTTGTACTCTCTCTCTCTCTCTCTCTCTCTCTCTCTCTCTCTCTCTCTCTCTCTCTTCTCTCTCTCTCTCTCTCTCTCTCTCTCTCTCTCTCTCTCTCTCTCTCTCTCTCTCTCTCTCTCTCTCTCTCTCTCTCTCTCTCTCTCTCTCTCTGATAAAAAACCTGAATAATTTGATCATAACTTTTCTTCTAATTTCACTTTAGACAGTTACGTGCTATTCCTCCTCCTCCTTTCCTCCTCCTCCTCCTCCTCCTCATCCTCCCCTCCTTTCGACATCTACTCCTCTCCTCCTCCTCATACTTTCTACAAGTAATTTATGTTTAGTCATTGCGATTTCTTCTGAAAATGTGATTTTTGCTCTCTTTGAGCTATTAACTAAGAATTAGAAGAATGCTTCTGACGATGTCCGTTTTCTATGGTTTTTAAAACTTCACTTAGCGAACTGTTTCTTTTTTAAAGTTCTAGTCAACTTCGACCTTCTTTAATTAATGCTGGAGAAGTGCGACCTTTCAACCTATAGCCGAACTGCGGGGGATCCTTTCATCCCTATAACTGTTATATTTTTTTCTTTTCAGATGTTCCTAATATATCTTAAACAGGAAGGTTTGGAAACATTTTAAATTTATTATTCTTATTCCAGATGGTCATTGTGACTTACGTTAAGAACGTTTGACTGATAGACTTCGTCCTCCTCCTCCTCCTCCTTCTTCTCCTCTCTGAATCTTGGTACTATGCTCTTTGGTATTCTGTAAATCTTCTGCTGTGGCGTTGGTCGCATATCGAAAAGTTTCAAATTAGCCTAGTATAAAGCTTCAATATCTAAACTTCCCTCTTTTAAAATCTATCTTTCTTTCTGTAGCTCTCTCCCTCTTATTTCATTTTGGTTGCTCCATAGCAGTTGTTGTGGATTGTCGTCATATTTTATGTGATTCTATTAATATCCACGTTTCTTAAGGTTCTGTTTCTATTCTCTACTCGGTTACAACTTTCCATTAATTACCTGCTATTTGTCTACTTACTACTTTAATGGCGATGATTATACTCTTTGTTACTCATTGCTTTTTGAAAGAATGCCACAAATTTGCAGGTAGCTATGAGGGTGGTCTTGGGGCAACTAACTTCTAATTCTACTCATATTTCTACTTGGAGCAGAGAAAACATGGTTGTTTGCAATGTTTCAGAAGCTCAATTATTATATCTGCATAAATGACATACTCTTCCACACAAGGGTCCTATTCTGTTTTACGACTCCGTCAGTTTTGAATTTTTTTTTGTTTTGTTTTTTAATATATTGCTACTATATGATACTAGCAATCAATTTCAATGGTAACGGACATGATTCAAAAGTTCGAAATATTTTTAATATTTTTTTAAAAATCACATTTATGTTAAATATTTTTTTAAAAAAATGAAATATCTCTAAACCTACGGCACTTACAGAAATTACAGAAATTACATATTTGGAATCAGCGTATAAAGCTTATTACAAAACTGTAAAAAAAAATAAAATAAAAATATATATTAGGGGGCTCGAGCCGACGGGGAACAGAGGGGGGACATTTTCCATACCCCGTAGGGAGGGGCGGAGGAACCCCCGCGACACCCAAATACCAAAGAGCGGGGGTTCCGGAGACCCTCCCCGGAGGGGGGGAAATAGTCCTACCCTGTCGTTCCCCGGAAGGCCGAGTGTTATACCCGATTGGCTCCATCTTTTGCTGTTTACCTTTTCTACTCTTTAGTTTGAAAAACACCCAAAAAAAATAAAAACAAAATATTCCTAAAAATTTACTTTTTAAAAAAATTGTTTTAAAATATTTCGAACTTTTGAAGCATGTCCGTTACCACTTAAATTCATTGTTAGTATCATATACTAGCAATATATTAAAAAAAAAAAAAAATTAAACTGAACGGAGTCGTAAAAAAGAAAAAGTCCTACAACTATTTTTGAATCATTCCAAAATACACTGAAATTGATTGTTAGGATCATATACTAGAAATACATTAAAAAAAAAAAAAAAAAAAAAAAAAAAAAAAATCAAACTGGGCGGAGTCGTAAAACAGAAAAGGTCCCAAACAAGTATACCTTCGAAAACACAAAATTCAAATATTTGCAATACATTTCCTATTTGCAATACATTTCTTGGAATGATTGCACTATTTCACTCATTAATCAAATTTCTAAGAGGTTGTTTGTTCTGAATCACCATCAGAATTTCATTACACCACCCGTTACTTGTTCTTCATACTGATGTCGTCCATCCTTGTATAGAGTATGTAATCCAAATGTGGAACAGGTCCAGTCATTGAACTCTACTTGAAAGAGTGAAGCCTATAGCAATTCCACTGGCTCTCTAAAGTCTACTCTAGCCTATCTCTAGCTGTTGAAAAGTTTGAATAATTTTATCTATATAATATTGGTATTATTACGAACACTACTCATCTAAACTCTATAACTGAGTGCAACTCAAATTTTACACAGTCTCATTAATTTTTGGTCTCACTGTCTCAACCTTACTCTGACCTCACACTCAATCTCTATGAACATTCTTTTGTGTACTCTACCGGTTAAATCTGAAGCTTTTTCCTATTAATTATTTCGAACTTCCTTCCACCTACACATTATCAAACATCGTTTATCTTTGATATGGGTCATTTCCCAAACACTGGTGAATTTGATATATGCTTTGCTTCTGGTCTCTGGTATTTTCCCACCAGAGGTTGCATAGCCCTACGTACATATATAATATATATATATATATATATATAACTATTATATATTATATTTATATATATATATATATATATATATATACTTATAATATATATGATATATATTATATATATATATGTATATATATATAATCTAATATATATATATATATATATATATATATATATATTATATTATATATTATATATATATATATATATATTATATATATACATATTATGATAATAATATATATATATAATATATATATATATATATTATATATATATTATATATATATATATATATATTATAGTATTATATATATATATATATATATATATATTTTATATATATATATTATATATAATTATTATATTTTTTTATATATATAAATATATAATATTTAACAATTTTAATATATATATATATATATTATATATATATATATACTATATATTATATATATATAATATATAAATATATATTATATATATATATATATAAAAACTATTTTCTAAAATATGTATTTAAATATATATTATATATATATATATATATATATATATATTATATATATATTAGATTTAAGACTGTTTCCTGAGCTATTCCTACTCCTTCACCCCTCCAACTCATTTATGCCTAATATTGCAATTCCTTCTAAAAATGTTATTTCTAATCTCTCTAAACTTAACGATAAGAAGAAGGCTTACGGTACTGATGTTATTCCTCCCTTGATTCTCAAAACCTGTGATTCCAAGCTTGCGCCTTGACTTGGTAAACTATTCCTTCTCTGCCTTTCAATTAAGATCTTCCCTTCCTGCTGGAAACGAGCTCTCTTTCAGCCTGTGCCGGAAAAAGGAGGGTCCTTCTCAATCCTCAAACTGTCATTCCTATTGCTTTTTCTTCTATACTTTCTAAAGTTTTGAAATTATCCTTAACAGGAAGATTTGAAAACATCTCAATTCTTCTATAATCTTCTATAGTCCTCCTCCTCCTCCTCCTCTTCCTCTTCCTTCTCTTCTTATTACTCCTCCTCCTCCTCCTGGTATGGTAATCGCAAGGTCCGCCGGTGATCTTCTTTCTCTCCTTTCTGATTCTTGGTTCTGTGCCCTTCGACATTTTGGTGAATATTTTTCTGTTACTCTAAATATTATCGAAAGCCATCGATACAGTCTGGCACAAAGCTTTCATTTCGAAACTTTCTTCTTTCTGGATATATCCTTCTCTCTGTTACCTTCTCTCTGATTTTCATTCCGGTCATTCTATAGCAACTGCTGTAGAAGGCCACTGTTCATCCTTTAAATCTATGAATAGTGGTGTTACCCCAGAGTTCTATGCTCTCTCCCACTCTCTTTCTACTTCTCATTAATGACCTTTTCTCTATTACTTCTTCGCTTATCCATTACTATGATGTCGACTCCACCCATCATCTCTCCTTTTATTTTGAAAGACGTCCATCTCAAACAGCAATTAGTTTGCGCTAGAGTGGCAACCTTGGAGCAACTAATCTCTGATCTCTCTCGAATTTCTAATTGGGGCATCGAGAACAAGGTTGTTTTCAATGCTTCAAAAACTCAGTTCCTTTATCTTTCTACTAGACATAACCTTCCTCAAAACTATAACATTATCTTCGAAAAACATACGACTCAAACCTTCTTCTGTTCTTAATATTATTGGTCTTTCTTAATATTACTTCTCTCTCTCTCTCTCTCTCTCTCTCTCTCTCTCTCTCTCTCTCTCTCTCTCTCTCTCTCTCTCTCTCTCTCTCTCTCTCTCTCTCTCTCTTGGAAGGAGCACATTAATTCTCTTTTTAAATAAGCTTCTAAGAAGTTGGATGTTCTGAGGCACTTTGAGAATTTCTTCACGCCATCCCATTTGCTTGTTCTTTATAGGGGTGTTGTTCGCCCCTGTATGGGGGTAAGCTTCCTACATCTGGGGTGGTTGCACTCACACAGCTCTCCCTGAAAAGGTGAAGTTTAGTACATTTCGTCTTATCATCTCTCCTGCTCTCACTAACTCTCTCCAGTCTCCCTCTCCCGTCGTATTGTTGTATCACTCTCCTTATTCTATCATTGTCACAATAGACACCGATCTTTTGAATTTTTCGCTCGCATGTCTCCTCCATTGAGAAGGGCTCGTTCCATACGCCTATCTATCTACGCAGTTTCATCCTTTCTCTGTCCAACTTTCTGACCACAGACTTAACCGCTATGCTCAATCTTACATGTACTCCACACATAAATTCTGAAAATCTGGAACACACTTCCTTTATCTATTTTCCTAACTACCTTTGACTTTCACACTTTCGTACTTTCATGTCGGCCTTTTAATTGGGAACTTCTCTCAGCTCTTGTGGAATTTTGTAGGTCTCCGTTTTATGCCCACCAGAGGATATATATATATATATATATATATATATATATATATATATATATTATACATATATTTATGTATATATATATATATGTATATATATATATATTTGTTATAAACAAACAAATATATATATATATATATATATATATATATATATATATATATATATATATATATATATATATATATATATATATATATATATATATATATATATATATATATATATATATATATATATATATATATATATATATATATATAATGGGAGGGATCCCTGTGTGGGAATGAAAGAACAACCATAATGTACGTTCTATGTGTTGTAAGAGACCGCTAAAAGGACAGTAGTAGTGTGGGAGGGGTCCCACCAACACTTTATTTCTACCCTAGGAATGGTCATGCATGCTTCAGACTTGGTATTGATCTTGTATCTATTGGTGAAACTGTATGAAATGTCTAGAAATATGGAATGTTAGAATAATAGATACCGAGGAGAAGAGGAGAGAGAGAGGTGATGGATGTATTTAGAAATGGTAAATTTGATTTGCTTGCTGTAACTGAAATAAATATGAAAGGAAGTGTGAGGACAAGTGGTGTGGGGTGAAATGTGTATGTGTGTGTTCTGGAGTGGAGAGAAATGAGAGGGGGTGAGAAGGCCTTGCGATTCTGATGAGTGATTTAGCATAGAGCTATGGTGGATTTTGCTTGTGTGAGTACTATAATACTAATGGTTAAATTTAAGTTTGTAAATGTTAAGATATGTGTGTTTGTAGCATATGGTTCTTCTGAAGGGGATGACGAGGAGAGTGAGACTTTATGGAACGATCTGAATGATGTTATGAATTGGGTGAGTAGGGGCTTCCGAATAATTGTTTTCGGCTACCTGAATGGCTGGATAGATGATCGAAAGAATGATGGCAAAACAGGTTCCTTTGTGATTGCGGGAGAAACTGTCAATGGTAGGAAGGTAATTGATTTCTGCGAGAAGAGAGATATGTGTGTAAGTAATACATTTATCGAATATTAAACTATCAATAAGTATACGAGAGTTGGAGTAAGTAGGGATGTTGTCGAATTGAAGAGTATGATTTATTTTTTGTTGGTGAAGAAGGAGATGTTGAAGAATGCGATAGATGTTAAATCAGTGAGAGGGCTGGGGTTGGGCATATCAGATCATTTTGTTGTTTTATGTAAAATTAAGTTAGTGGGGGCATGAATAGGGAGAAAAGAAAAAAGATTAGAAGGGGGAAGAATTAGGAGTAAGAAAAATTAAATGAACAGGGTTATAAGGAAAAGTATGTGAAAACACATGAGAATGAATCAGTTGAATGTGAACAAGATGAAAATGAACAAATCTGGACGCAAATAAAGGAAACATTTACTAGTAGTACAAGAGAAATATGTAGATGTGCTAAGGTAGGAAGCAATAATGTCAACAATGAATGGTCGAATTTGGAGGTGATGCAAACGGCAAAAAGTAAAAAAAGATGCATGATTCAATGTACTTAATTAAAGCCAATGATGAGGTTGCGAAAGAAAGGTGTCTGAAATATATAGGGAGGAAAAAAGGAAGGTTAAAAGTTACACACGTAGGAGAAAAAAGAAGCAAATGAACAGTTTGGAAGGAGGATGATTGGGGACCTCCAAGGGAATAGGAAGCTGTTCTGGAAGGATGTACGAAAATTAAGGAAGAAAGTAAGTGAATATTCATAGAATAATGAATAGAGATGGTTTTTTCCTCACTGATGAGTTGGAAGTGATTAGAGTGTGGAACGAACAATTTGTTAATATGAATAACAGAGGCAGTGATGAAGAGGTAATGGTGAATGTGTTTGAAATTGAGGTGCAAAATGATGTAGGTATTATGGGGATGAGGTAATTGGTCGAGAGAGTAAGTTGAAGAATGGTAAATCAGCAGGTGTAGATGGAGGTCAGATTGCGATTAACTAGATATGGAAGTTGTTTAACAAAGCGTTTGTTGAGGGTGTAGTTCAGGAGGGCTGGAGGAGAGCAGTGATAGTACAAGGGAAACTGTAAAAATTACAGGGGAATTAGTTCATTGGGTGTTGTAGGGA
>JABUQX010026586.1:22500-37500 GCA_015478945.1 Trachelipus rathkii | reverse complement strand
ATTGATCTATTGATTCAAGTCATATTTTGTTATAACATAACACAAAAACTTTTATTTATTTTGTTTTGTTTTCTTTAAACATTTTGTTTTTACTAAAAAAATTATTCTTTTTATGTTTATAACTTAAAAATTTGCATTTTTACATACCCTAAAGCAGTAAATCAGTAAATCAGTTAATCAAACCACCCACTCTATCCTCCTACCCTTCCATGATCTATTGATCTATTGATCTATTGATCTATTGATCTAATGATTCAAGTCATATTATAAGTATCTTTTTGTATAGACATAACAAAAATAAATTCTTTGCTGTAGTTGTTGTTGAAATGTTGCGTTTGTTGTTGCATTTGTTGCAGTTGTTGATGTTTGTTGTTGAAATGTTGTTGTTGTTGTTGAAATGTTGTTGTTGTTGTTGTTGTTGTTGTTGTTGTTGTTGTTGTTGTTGTTGTTGTTGTTGTTGTTGTTGTTGTTGTTGTTGTTGTTGTTGTTGTTGTTAAATATATCAAACGTTCAAGTTAAATGAAAATATACAACACTTTTTCAAACATATCTCTAAAATATTAATGTTAATTTTACATTAACATTATAATATTGAAAACTAAACAAAAATATATCTCATCCTAGCCTAACTGACATACAGCATTCATTAACAAGGTAACTAAAATTAGAAGTTTCAACTTACCAGCAGAAGTCAGCATAGCAATCTCAATCTTTACTATACACAACCGCACAAAATATTATTAATATTATTATTATTATTATTATTATTATTATTATTATTATTATTATTATTATTATTATTATTATTATTATTATTATTATTATTATTATTATTATTATTATTATTATTATTATTATTATTATTATTCCACATTGATCTCACAACACCAATAATGCGTGCGATCACTTTGCCTGCAGGTCCACAACTAGAACACTGGTTGGTAAATTGCTCTCTACCCGACACCTAAACATTACGCAATTTTAGTACGCTCAAGGGATAACCAATCAGAGAACTGTATTTGTTATGCCATCACGGACAGCCAATGAAATTCGAGGAATGACTCATTAATCTTAATATCTTTTGACACATGAGAAGGGTAACGAGATTTATTACCTTTGTCCTTACTTAACATATGTTTTTATCTTAAACAGTAGTTTTATTATTATTATTATTATTATTATTATTATTATTATTATTATTATTATTATTATTATTATTATTATTATTATTATTATTATTATTATTATTATTATTATTATTATTTTTTTATTATTATTATTATTGTTATGTGTGTGTGTGTGTATTATTATTATTATTATTATTATTATTATTATTATTATTATTATTATTATTATTATTATTATTATTATTATTATTATTATTATTATTATTATTATTATTATTATTATTATTATTATTATTATTTATTATTATATCAACTATATATGTATATGAACATAACAAATCTAACATACCACACACACACACACACACACACACACACACACACACACACACACACACACAATAATTATAGACGCTTTACTTAATACATTAACCTGGCAATCATCGTACTAACTTACTGATCACAGTAAAGTACCTAACACAGCGTACAAAACGTAACCTATTCACACTTTTTCAAACATATCTCTAACATATCAATGTTAATTTTACATTAACACTATCGAATTACGTCGCATTTCGAGTATCATTTCGGATAAACATAGCACAAAAATGAGTTCTTTATATACTAACCAACGAATATATGCTAACATAACAATGTTTTCACATTAATAAAGCTAACATAGCATCATATGAACTAAGAAAATAATGTACAACGACAAACCTAACACAGCTTACGCACTAATAAACTGTTAACATTAACAAAGTTCCACACTTAACACCAGTAAAGTAACTAACTTTACATACAAAACGTAACCTATTCATACTTTTTTCAAGCATATCTCTAACATATTAACGTTAATTTTACATTGACACAGTAATATTTAACAACAATTTATCATAACCTTGTCTAATTATCATACAGACCAACGAATAACTGAAAACATAACAAAGTTTTATCCAAACATAACATAAAAATAAGTTCTTTGAATAAAATATCATAGTAAATTGTAATAATTTACTGATTTTAAAGCAGTAAATCAGTAAATCAGTAAATCAAACCACCCACTCTATCCTCCTACCATCCATGATCTATTGATCTATTGATCTATTGATTCATGTCATATTTCGAGTATCATTTCGGATAAACATAACACAAAAATAAGTTCTTTATATACTAACCATCGAATATATGGTATCGTAACAAAGTTTTTACATTAATAAAGCTAACATAACATAACCTGAACTAAGAATATAATGTACAACGACAAACCTAACACACCATACGGGCGAATAAACTACTAACATTAACAAATTTCTGCACTTAACAACAGTAAAGTACCTAACACATCGTACAAAACGTAACCTATTCACACTTTTTCAAGCATATCTCTAGCATATCTATGTTAATTTTACATTAACATCGCAATATTTAACAAAAATTTATCATAACCCAGTCTAATCATCATACAGACAACGAATATATTGCTAACGTACCAAATATTTTTACATCAACTTCGTAATATTTAACAAAAATTCATCATAACCTCGTCTAAATATCATAATCCCCAACAAGGTTATGATAAATTGTTGTTAAATATTACTGTGTCAATGTAAAATTAACGTTAATATGTTAGAGATATGCTTGGAAAAAGTATGAATAGGTTACGTTTTGTATGTAAAGATTGAGTTACTTTACTGAGTGATAAAATATTAATTTTTGTTAATGTGCTGGTTATTAGTGCGTAAGCATCAGGTTTACATCCTTGTATTTTCTTAGTTCATATGATGCTATGTTAGCTTTGATATGAAAAGCTGATGTTATGTTATATATTCGTTAGTAACATAAACTCTGTGCTATGTTATCGAGTGATCTCTCAAATCTTACGTAATTCGATAGTGTTAATGTAAAATTAACATTGATATGTTAGAGATATGTTTGAAAAAGTGTGAATAGGTTACGTTTTGTACGCTGTGTTAGGTACTTTACTGTGATCAGTAAGTTAGTACGATGATTGCCAGGTTAATGTATTAAGTAAAGTGTGTGTGTGTGTGTGTGTGTGTGTGTGTGTGTGTGTGTGTGTGTGTGTGTGTGTGTGTGTGTGTGTGGTATGTTTTGTTATGTTTATATAGATGATAGTAAAAATAATAATAATAATAATAATAATAATAATAATAATAATAATAATAATAATAATAATAATAATAATAATAATAATAATAATAATAATAATAATAATAATAATAATAATAATAATAATAATAATAATAATAATAATAATAATAATAATAATAATAATAATAAAACTACTGTTTAAGATAAAAACATATGTTAAGTAAGGACAAGAGTAATAAATCTCGTTACCCTTCTCATGTGTCAAAAGATATTAAGATTAATGGGTCATTCCTCGAATTTCATTGGCTGTCCGTGATGGCATAACAAATACAGTTCTCTGATTGGTTATCCCTTGAGCGTACTAAAATTGCGTAATGTTTAGGTGTCGGGTAGAGAGCAATTTACCAACCAGTGTTCTAGTTGTGGACCTGCAGGCAAAGTGATCGCACGCATTATTGGTCTTGTGAGATTGATAATAATAATAATAATAATAATAATAATAATAATAATAATAATAATAATAATAATAATAATAATAATAATAATAATAATAATAATAATAATAATAATAATAATAATAATAATAATAATAATAATAATAATAATAATATTTTGTGCGGTTGTGTATAGTAAAGATTGAGATTGCTATGCTGACTTCTGCTGGTAAGTTGAAACTTCTAATTTTAGTTACCTTGTTAATGAATGCTGTATGTCAGTTAGGTTAGGATGAGATATATTTTTGTTTAGTTTTCAATATTATAATGTTAATGTAAAATTAACATTAATATTTTAGAGATATGTTTGAAAAAGTGTTGTATATTTTCATTCAACTTGAACGTTTGATATATTTAACAACAACAGCAACAACAACAACAACAACAACAACAACAACAACAACAACAACACAACAACAACAACATTTCAACAACAACAACAACATTTCAACAACAACAACAACATCAACAACTGCAACAAATGCAACAACAAACGCGACATTTCAACAACAACAACTACAGCAAAGAATTTATTTTTGTTATGTCTATACAAAAAGATACTTATAATATGACTTGAATCATTAGATCAATAGATCAATAGATCAATAGATCAATAGATCATGGAAGGGTAGGAGGATAGAGTGGGTGGTTTGATTAACTGATTTACTGATTTACTGCTTTAGGGTATGTAAAAATACAAATTTTTTAAGTTATAAACATAAAAAGAATAATTATTTTAGTAAAAACAAAATGTTTAAAGAAAACAAAACAAAATAAATAAAAGTTTTTGTGTTATGTTAAACAAAATATGACTTGAATCAATAGATCAATAGATCAATAGATCAATAGATCAATAGATCAATAGATCAATTGATCATGGATGGGTAGGAGGGGTGGTTTGATTTACTGATTTACTGATTTACTGCTTTAGGGTATGTAAAAATGCAAATTTTTTAAGTTATAAACATAAAATGAAATAAATTTAAGTTAAAACAAAAATGTTTAAAGAAAAGAAAACAAAAATAAATAAAAGTTTTTGTGTTATGTTATACAAAATATGACTTGAATCAATAGATCAATAGATCAATAGATCATGGAAGGGTAGGAGGGTGGGGTGGGTGGTTTGATTAACTGATTTACTGATTTACTGCTTTAGGGTATGTAAAACATGATAATTTTAGTAAAAATATGACCTAAATCAATAGATCAATAGATCAATAGATCAATAGATCAATAGATCAATAGATCAATAGATCAATAGATCATGGAAGGGTAGGAGGATAGAGTGGGTGGTTTGATTAACTGATTTACTGATTTACAGCTTTAGGGTATGTAAAACATGATAATTTAAGTAAAAATATGACCTGAATCAATAGATCAATAGATCAATAGATCAATAGATCAATAGCAGAAGTGTAGGTTGGGTGGTTTGATTTACTGATTTACTGCTTTAGGGTATGTAAAAACGTAAATTTGTAAGTTATAAACATTAAAAGAATAAGAAATTTTATTTATTTTATTTTTTTTTATTTTTTTTTTTTTTTTTTTTTCTGAAACCTTTATTTTTGAAATCTACAGACTCGATAACATATATAAGAACACCCACATTGTTGTTATACGAATGTTTGTTAACTCGGTGCCGCACCGGCTCCTGCACCGGTGCCGGTACCAACTCTGTCTCCTTCTCAGACTCTTTCCTTCATCTTCCTTCTTCCTCCTTCTTCCTTTCTTCTTCTGTTTTGCATTCCATGCATTTTTTTCAGTCGGGACCCCCTCCGTTGGGGGTCCCAGACACCCTTTACGGACTTATAACCGTCATTTTCGAGATCTACAGGTTCAATAACATATATTTTGATATAAATATGGGACTAAACGAATATTTATTAACTCAGCACCGCACCGGCTCCAGCACCGGTGCCGATGCCAACTCCGACTCCTCTGACTCAGACTCCTTCTCCAACTCTTTCCTTCTCTGACTCCTCCTTCCTCCATCCTTCCTCCTTTTTCCTCCATCTTCCTTTCTTCTTCCTCTGTTTTGCATTCCATGCATTTTTTTTCAGTCGGGACCCCCTCCGTTGGGGGTCCCAGACACCCTTTACGGACTTATAACCGTCATTTTCGAGATCTACAACCTTATAAACATATATTTTGATATAAATATGGGACTAAACGAATATTTATTAACTTAGCACCGCACCGGCTCCAGCACCGGTGCCAATGCCAACTCCGACTCCTCTGACTCAGACTCCTTCTCCAACTCTTTCCTTCTCTAACTCCTCCTTCCTCCATCCTTCCTCCTTTTTTCCGCCATCTTCCTTTCTTCTTCCTCTGTTTTGCATTCCATGCATTTCTTCTTTTTTCAGGAGGGGACCCCCCTCCGGGGGGAATCCCTGAACTCCGAAGCCGAATCCGACTCAGAATCCTTCTCCAACTCCGAATCCTCTATCCAGCCTCCAAATTTCAGCCTTCTACGATCAATTTAATTTTTAGGGGGGCTGCGTCCCCTTCAGGAAGGTTTCCTGAGGATACGTAATCCTGGAGCGGTGCGGGGCCATATACTGTTATATATATATTTATTTATTTATTTTTATTTATTATTTATTAATTTATTATTTATTTATTAATTTATTTATTAATTTTTTCTATTTATTTATTTATTTTTATTGTTTCGAAAAAAAAGCTTCGCTTTTTTTTCGTCGATCGAAGGGGTAGTGCGACCCCTTTTACCGTGGGAATTTTATTCAATATTTTCCCACGGGCCTTTGGAACCGGTGCTCTACTACTTAGTGGCGTATCCAGGATTTTTTTTCACGGGGGGGCAGACAAAAAATTTGTTTTTTATATATATATATATATATATATATATATATATATATATATATATATATATATATATATATATATATATATATATATATATATATATATATATATAAAGTGGAAAGAAAAAAAATATTAAATTTCTAAAAAAAAATGGAAATAATTTATATAAATTGCTAAAATCATCTTACCTGATGTTATTAACTTTAATCGCCGGGCATGAGAGTGAGCAAGTCCGAGATAACATCTTCAGTTTTTATGTCAATATTTCGATGTATGTAGAGGAGGGCAAGTCCAGTAAGTGTTTCATCTCCAATAGTATTTCTCAAGTAGGTTTTCAGAAGTCATAATGTTGAAAAGCTTCTTTCTACTGAAGCAGTAGACACGGGTAAAATTGCCAGTATTTGCAACAAGATGTAAATATTTGGAAATTGTGACTGCAAACAAGAAACTAGTTCGTCTATTGCTGTTTTGGACGATCTGTGTTGTGATGCCATTTCAACTTCCATAAATCCCATTCTTCCTTGTAAATGTTACATCTTTTATCTTTTCATATGGCACATAACACCTGTTCGATATGACAAATTGCATGGAAGATATAATTTCTTTATGATTTAAAAACCTCTCTCCTAATGCTGATATTAAATCATCCAAAATGGTATAAAAATGGATGTGCGATAATAAGTCTGTGGGTCGGAAGTAAGAATGTTGGGTCTGTATTTTTTTTTGTTAATTCTTGGTACAGCAATTTCAATACTCAGTTCAGATTCAGATGCGCTTACACATTCTTCAAAAATCTACTGAAATTCTAATGTTGCATTTTCTCTGATGGCTTCAAGTTTAGTTTTAACTAGATTCACTTCATTATATGCATTCACAAACAAATCAATAACGTGTGTCTGCAATCGTTTTGAAAGATTGTTTGTTAAACTTAATCATAGACTTAATAGTCTGTTTAAAACAAAAAAGGAAACATTGTTTAGAATTAAGGAAGCTTTTTTGACTGATCTTCAACTTCACATTTTATTTGTTCTAAAGCTGCTATTATCGGGTTTATCATCTCTTTAAATAATAAAACCGATTCATGCCGTTGGCACCAGCGAGTTTCGCAAACTTTTTTAATCTCTTTTTGCTACTGTTAGGAATAAGTTCTTCTACTTTTCTTCAAGAACTTTTGTCCTCTTAGCACTTACAAGAAAAAATGTACAACATTCTGATATTATTCCAATTGCACTTCGAATATTTTGAACTTTAGAAGCGTCTGTGAGGCATAAATTTAAGCATTGCAAAAAGCAGTGAGTATAAATAGCTTTGTGACATCCACAGGTCAAGAGAGTTCGATTCGACCTGAGTAATGATGTCCATGTAACGATATATTTTGCTTACCACAGAATCGAATTGTTTCAGCAATTGGAATTAGCCGCTTTCTACTGTCTTCGGCCTCCCTTTTCTTCTGACTGTCAATCTGTTTGTCGATGCTCTCGATTTTTCCTTGAACCTGCTTTTCTACAGCAAATCTCTTTTCTACCGATTCTTTGCGATATTTAGTTGCCTCGTGTTTTTTAAAAGATTCAATGGCTTTCTTTAAGTTTGAATACGGTCTCATGACAAAAACACCCAATTCCTGGTATTTTCCTTTACCTTCTTTTGTTTCCAAAAACAATACACAATTTGAGCAATAAACCCCAACATTTTTATCAGAGTAAGCTAACCACTTAATATCATCAAGCCACTTTCTTTGAAAATATCTTTCCCGACCTTTGCCTTCCTGAGCAGGAAATATATATTTTGAATCTGGTTTCCAGAGATATTTTAATATTTCCACTTTTTCCTTATTGCTAAATACCGTACCTATGAAATTGCCAATATCGTTGGGATGAACAATCATTTCTGTATTTCCTTGATTGCGCCTGACTTATAGACGCTTGTGAAGGAAAAACATCACCGTCTACTTGAGATTTTCAGCTGCTATCGCAGTTACAGAAGTTCCAGGAGAAACTGATTCTTCGAGTCCGAGAACCTCACTCTTTGAATAACAGGAATCTTTATTACCATAGTGCTTACTTTTTTTGTGAAAAAAGTCTCTAATATCTGTTCTTCTTTTCATATATTTTTTTTTAATTTTTTAAGTTGAACAACAACAAGAACAAAAAATGTTAAACACAAAGTGCAAAACTATAACTATTCACTAGCAACTTGATATTATATATACCCTTAAAACAATAGATCGATAGCTTTACACTGACACCACAATGTTATCTCATTAGTAAGTAATACTGAGAGAGAGAAAATTAAGACGCATCTCTCTGTCTAATATATATATATATATATATATATATATATATATATATATATATATATATATATATATATATATATATATATATATATATATATATATATATATATTTTTATATATATATATATATATATATATATATATATATATATATATATATATATATATAATCAGGCGCGGTTTTACAGAGGAAGCACAGGAGGCCGGGCCTCCTCTAAAAAATTAAAGCAAATAAAAGCAACTAATGTAAGAAAATAATTCAAATTACTATTTATTACTATTAAAATAATGTTTAAAATGTTATACAATGACGCTAATTTTACATAAAAATCATTTATTTTCTTCCGAAACATTATTTTTCATAAGGATCATTGACTGGAGGAATTTCGATTTGTGCCTCCGTAAAGAGCGTAATTATAATGCTTTCAAAACACTGGTTGTCATGGCAACGTAAAAGAAACCGTATTATTATTTTGTCTATTTTGAGGATTTTTCCACAAAGCCTCCTCTCGAAAACGTCATAAAATGACTCCTCCCAAAATTGGCAACACTTCTCATAAATAGAGTTGCCAGTTTGCAATAAATATGTGAAACAAAATAAAAAAAAGAAACTAATTTTTTTAAATAAAATAAAAAATAAAACCTTATTTAATATATATATATATATATATATATATATATATATATATATATATATATATATATATATATATATATATATATATATATATATATATATATATATATATATATATATATATATATATATATATATAGGACCTGTTATGTTTTACGACTCCGTCAGTTTTGATTTTGTTTTGTTTTTTTTTCATATATTTCGAGTATATGATCCCAACAATCAATTTAAATGGTGACGGACATGATTCAAAAATATATAGGACCTGTTACGTTTTACGACTCCGTGAGTTTTATTATTTTTTTTTTAACTAAAGGAATACAAGGGGAAACCGCAAAGATGGCAGAGTCGGGGTCTCTCGGCCTTCCGCGAACGACGGGGTAGGACTATTTCCCCCCTCCGGGGAGGGTCTCCGGAACCACCGCTCTTTGGTATTTGGGTGTCGCTGGGGTTCCTCCGCCCCTCCCCTACGGGGTATGGAAAACGTCCCTCCCTCTGTCCCCCGTCGGCTCGAGCACCCTAATATTTTTTTATTTTTTTTATTTTTTGTTTTACATTTTTGTAATACGCTTTATAAACTTATTCCAAATATGTAATTGGTTTTCCTGTAAGTGTCATACTTTTCGAGATATTTCATATTTAATTTTTTTTTTTACATTTATGTAATAAGCTTTATATGCTGATTCCAAATATGTAATTGGTTTTTCTGTAAGTAACATATTTTTCGAGATATTTCATTTTTGAAATTTTTTTTTATATAAATGTGATTTTTAAAAAATTATTTAAAATATTTCTAACTTTTGAATCATGTCCGTCACCACTTAAATTCATTATTAGTGTCATATACTAGCAATGTCCTGTAGGTGGGTGCTTATATTCACCACAGGAAGGTTTGACGCGTTCTTTTTTTAGTCCATCGTGGCCTAGTGGTCAAGCACATACGCGTTCATCTGCTAGGTCCCAGGTTCAATCCTAGCAGGGTGAATTACTCAGAGGGGGTATTTTTATCAATACTTATTAACACTGCGAAGTGGAGTAGAAGGTGGAGCAGTTTACCTTATCTATAAAATATGATCCCCCGGTGCTGCTGAGTGTTTTTTCACCTTGTGCGGTGCTCTGCTTGACCCTGCGCCCGAGTGTGGACGGGAAGAACGTGGCATATCCGGTAGTGGGGTGCTTATATTCACCACAGGAAGATTTGAAGCGTTCTTCTTTTAGTCCATCGGGGCGTACTGGTCAAGCACATACGCGATTCATCTGCTAGGGCAGGTTCAATCCCAGCAGGGTGAATTATACTCAGAGGGGTATTTTTATATAATATATATATATATATATATATATATATATATATATATATATATATATATATATATATATATATATATATATATATATATATATATATATATATATATATATATTTATATATATATATATATATATATATATATATATATATATATATATATATATATATATATATATATATATATATATATATATATATATATATATATATATATATATATATATATATATATATATATATATATATATATTTATATATATATATATATATATATATATATATTTATATATATATATATATATATATATATATATATAATAATATATATATATATATATATATATATATATATATAGCATAGGGAGCAATTGACAGATGCCAGGTTTGTCACTAAATATGTCAACCTATGTCATTATTTTAGCACTTTATTTGCATTTTTTTTTTTTGCATTTTTTGACTTTGTAGTGCTTTTGACGCTTTTTTCCATAGCTGTTGGCCTGTCAGTAGCTGACTTGGTTAATTCCCCCAACTCCGGAGGAGTTTGGCTCTTTTGCCATGCTCATCTCTGCATGTCAATGACGACGATGCTCTTTTGAGGGCGACGACACGTTTTTAAGGTCGGCGACACCGTTTTCGAAGGCCCTGGAACTTCTGAACGGTAGGAAATTCCAAGTTATGTCGCCAGTTGACTTGGATTTTCTTCCTAACATCTTTATATTTTGAAACTTGAAATAACAAAGTATAAGTTTCTATAGTCAGTGAGATCGTTTATGAGGTCCTAAAACCCGTTTCCTGAATTATTGAGCCTGAACGCAGAGGTTTAACCCCCCCCAAAAGGGAGTTTTAGGTTTCTAGAAGGTTTTAAATGATCGGTAGACCATTTATGATTATTCCAACCGATTTAAATCAATATTTAAATCGTCTTTCTACGTGCACTGGAAGGTTTATTGCAATGTAAAGGCGTTGTAGTGGTTCTTACAAACCGGGGTTAGCCAATCAGAGAGCAGTATTCCGATGACATCACAAAGGGCTAATGACAGGGCAGGATTTATTTTCCTCTCATTTTAGGGAGTTTTAATTGTCGTTTCCCCCTTAAACTCGCTCCCCCAACAGCTGGTGGCGTCACCTTGCCTGAGTCTCGGTTTCACGCCACTACGTCCATCCAAGGAGATGGAAATGGCTGTAAGTAGACGAAAATAAATAGTCGACAGTATCTGCCTAAGGAATCGGAGTTGAAGAAAGAAACGGAGCCTGAGTTGGCTCATGTGCCTGAGCACCGAGCCGGAGGCGTAACCGAAGCTGTAGCCGAATTCTGAGAAGGGGGCCCCCAGACAAAAAAGAAGAAATGCATGGAATCCATGAGAGAAGAAGATGGATAAAGGATGACAAAGGATTAAGAATAAGCCAGAAACTGAGAACGCTAATGCGTCGGGGCAATGAGTCGGTTTCGGTGCCTGTGCAGGGATAGGAGCAGGTGCGGTGCTGAGTTAGCATACATGAGCTTAATATTGACGTCCTTTTATATGTTTATGGCCCCATAGAACTCGAATTTGATAGGTTTAAGTTTCCACTGGGTGCCTGTGCCTATTCCTGTTGCATGAAATATGAATCTTAGCAGAACGAGCTTATTAATTATACGGGCACTCTCTAACTATCTGCAGTTCTGCCTATCTTTCTTATTACATTGCCTAATTTAGTTTTTCCCTACCTAACCGGACTAAATATACCAACCTAACATTGTCTAACGTAACCAGGCATAACCTGTCTTAACATACTATTTTAACGCATCTACCTTATTAATTACAACATCTATCTATCTATCTATCTATCTATCTATCTATCTATCTATCTATCTATCTATCTATCTATCTATCTATCTATCTATCTATCTATCTATCTATCTATCTATCTATCTAACCTGACGCAAATAAATTTTCTTAACTTCTCTAGGCAAATCTAAACAAACGTCACCTGATGCTGCTTACATGACCGGGTTTCTTACTGTGCACAAGAGTGATTTGATTCTAACATGTGCAGGCTTTCATTTCAATAAGCAACTCTTATTTTGTTTAAAGTAATTAATTTTACACGAAATATTAAATATACAAAAAAATATAATTGTTGCAACTTACAAAAGAAATATAAATGTTAACCATCGTGTTTTGAAAAAGGTATCCAGATGCATGGCATTATAGAACTAACAATCATGTGAACCGTGAGTTTGCATTAGGCAGTGATAGTTTAAGCGTGTTAAGGAAAAATAACCTGGATTAGGATAGGTAGGTTAAGTTAGTCTAATTAAAGTTGGAGAAAAAGATAGATAGAAGCAAAATGATACCTACATATGACTTTAATCACTTAATCAATGGATCACGATTGGGAAAGGGCTATGATTTTGAGGTTTTGATTTTTTGATCTATTGACTAATTGATACTTTTATGCTATAAGCATAAAAAGAATAAAAGAAGAAATGCATATAAATATAATAGTAAAAACATAAAATCAGGTCTGGTAACGTTAGACAGTGTTAGGTTGGTATCTTTAGTCCGGTTAGTAAAGGAAACACTAAGTTAGGCAATGTAATAAGAAAGATAGGCAGAACTGCAGATAGTTAGAGAGTGCCCGTATAATTAATAATCTCGTTATAATAAGATTCATATTTTTCGCAACAGCCACAGGCACAGGCACAGGCACAGGCACAGGCACAGGCACCCCTTGGGAACTTGAAACTATCAAATTCGAGTTCTATGCGGCCATAAACATATAAAAAAAACGTCAATATTGGATATCAAATTCGAGTTCTATGCGGCCATAAACATATAAAAGGACGTCAATATTGGATGTTGGTTGTGGGTAATGGGGTCAATCAATTAACACCCCCACCCATAGTCTTTCGAAATTTCTTGTGCCATTGATTGACCCCATTACCCACAACCAACATACCCTTCATAGTTCTTTTGAATTCGTGGATTATATCTCATCTCTTTCACTCCCTCAAGCCTTTATGGTGAGTTTTGATGTTCAGTCCCTTTTTACTAACGTTCCTGTTGCCGAAACCCGTGAAATCATATCCAATACTTTGTTTTCTAACCAAGAGTGTGTAGGAGGTCTCAATAAAAAACAATTTTCAAAATTTACCAATTTAGCCACTTCAGATTCTATTTTTCTGTTTAATAACATCCTTTATCAACAGATTGATGGTGTTGCTATGGGTTCACCTTTGGGTCCCTCCTTCGCCAACGCCTTTCTCTGCTATCATGAACAGTCCTGGCTCGAAAAATGCCCCCCAGCCTTCAAACCCATTGTCTACAAAAGATATGTGGATGACTGCTTCTTAATTTTTTCCAACAAAGAACATGCCGACTTATTTTTAAATTTCCTTAATAAGCAACATAAAAATATCCACTTTTCCATCGAGTGTGAAGTGGATGGATTCCTTCCGTTTCTTGATGTTGGTGTCTCACGCACTAATGGTTCTTTTTCTATACAGATTTACCGCAAGCCGACCTCTACCCAATTAGGCACTCACTTCTTCAGCTTTCTTCCAGATAAGTTTAAATTGTCCGGCTTTACAGACAGAATAAACCGGGCCTTTAAGGTATGTTCCTCATGGATTTCTTTTCATTCAGAACTCCAATATTTAAGGAGCTTCGCTAATTTTAATCTCTTTCCTTCATACATTGTTGATAAAATCATATTTAACTTCCTTGAGAACCATTTTAGACCACCTACTCCCACTTTTGATGTCCCTAAACAGAAAATTTACCTGAAGATTCCTTACACAGGTCGGTTCACCGACACCCTTATTAGAACCCTCAGACCAATATTAATGAGACACTTCCCATTTGCCACCTTTATTTTCATTCCCACTAATAACTTCAAAATTAGTAACTTTTTCAGATCCAAAGATTTAATCCCTAAAGAGTTGCACTCCTCGATAGTTTACTTTTATAAGTGTGCTGGCTGTAATGCCCGCTATGTAGATCAGACAGGCCTACAACTTTGCATCAGGATTGCCAAACATAAGGGTTTTTCTTTCCGCACCAATCTTCCTCTATCCTCGCCTGAATTTTCATCTATACGTAGCCATAGCCATGAAAAAGACCATCCCATCAATACCAATGACTTCTCGATTTCTGTGCCTTCCGTTCCACTTGGTTCTCGCGACATTGAAAATCTTGGAGAGCCTCTTCATTCATGAA
>JABUQX010026585.1:52500-68267 GCA_015478945.1 Trachelipus rathkii | reverse complement strand
CAACCTAATCAGCGTAACGTAGACGAATCCAATCAATTCAGTTTTGTGTAACATTGAAATCCCCTAAATAGAGGACTCAGTATTTGGATGAGAGATATAACAGTCTGAAGTAGTAAGGTAATAAAAAAGGCATGAAAATCTGGTCGTTAGGAGAACGGAGCAGAAGTCATAAGAAAGTAGTAGAAGGAAGATAAGATTTGTATATCGTACGACGAATCATCGGAAGTAGGAGATTTCGAGTATTCTCGAGACGTGCTATAGGAATTGTGTATACTTACATAGCACATAGTCTCACCCTTCGTAACGGTAACTATAAAATAAGTTATAGTGATATATAACGAGCTGAGGATGAATTTAGCCATCTGGGTCTCCGACAAGAGCAAAAAATTAGGTTAGAGTTGGAGAGGTAGTATTCCATGGGATCAGATTAGAGTGCAGGAGCCATTGATTGTTGTAAATCACAAGAAAGCACACCTGTGCAAACTCTGGCTATCATACAGGCCCACGCTACACGCAATCTCACCAAAAAAAAAAAAAAAAAACAGACGAAAAAAATGAGTTTGAAAACCAAAGGAGATATGAGAAAAATTTATTCGTATGCTCTAAAACCTAAATTTTAAAAACGATAAAACCCTATTTACGTAAAATATTCTAAAATATAATAACCAGAAGTTTAAAAACACTCACGCTCCACATACCTCTCAACGAAAGTTTTGCTACAAAAAAAATACTAATTGATCTAACTAAAAAAGTAGATAAATCTGTATAAATTGTATAAATTTGTATGTCCAAATAGGTAAATTTTACGCTAAAGATCCAAGTTGGAGAAACGCTAAAATTCTAAAGTTAAAAAGGAAATCTACCTCAATTAACTATCTTCGTGCTAGCCCTTTAGATTAATTTTTAATGCTATTAATTGAAACTAAAAGTTTTTATAATTTTCACCCCAGCAACTTCACCTAGCGATTCGACCGGCTCATTTAACCGAGACGCGATACCAACCCATCAAAATTGGCCGATACTACCGATACGATCCTACTATCGTTAACATCTTCTCAAATATATTAGTAGTATACTATATATATTATAATTATATATATATAGTATTACTATATATATATAAATAAGTATATATACTATTATATATATAATATATTAATATTATATATATTAGGTATATATAAATATATATTAGAGAGAGAGAGCGAGAGACACAAAATTAAGTAACCAGCCAACTTTTTAACGTCGTACTTACAGTACAGCTATCTAACAAATTGTCCTATTTATTATATATCATATATTTATATGTATTATTATAATTAAAGATATATATATAATATATAATATATATATAAATATATATAAGTATATATATATATATATATATATATATAGTATATATAATATATATATATATATAATAATATATTATATATAATCGACAATGGATATTAAGATATATTTTAACTTTTTAAAGTCACTTGAGACTGGAAGAGTATTAAACTTGGTTAATTTTATAATGGCCTTATTTAAATTGAAAATGAAAATTTATTTGGCATAATATATTTTACTTATACATTTGGTTTTCGCGAAACAGAATATATTTTTTCTGTATAGTAAGGCATTTGATGATTTAGATTCATTGTGAAAAGTGGTACTATTTTTTTATTCTCAAAAGCAAGATAAAAAAAAATTAGTTAAACGTTAAAAGAATGTTTTACTGTGTAACTCTGTAAGCACTAAGCTGAGTTAGGGTCGGAAATTTTGAATTGACTGCTGGAGTCGGAGTCGGAGTCGAAAATTTGTGTTTAAGTGGATCGGAGTGCGAAATTTTTGTTAAGTGGATCGGAGCCGAAAAATCCAAAGTTCTAAATTTAAGGAGTCAGGAGTCAAAAAAATTATTTTACGACTCGGCAGCCCCCTTATTTTTGTATGTTTGGATAAAACTTTATGTTTATACAGTTATTTCGTTGTGTCTGTAATAATTAGGACTACGGTTATGATATATATTTTTAAATATTACTTTGTCAATGTAAAATTTTAACATTAATAATTTAGAGATATGCTTGTGAATAAGTTACGTTTTAGGGTACGTTTTATTGCATTGTTAGTTACTTTACTGGTGTTAGAGTAAGTGGAACTTTGTGTTTAAAGTGTAACAGTTATTTCGAGCGGTGAAGCTTGTGGTTAGTGTTGCGTGGTTACCATTATTTTCTTAGTTCATATGATGGCTATGTGTAGCTTTATAATATGAAAACATTGGTTACTGTTATGTCATATTTATGCGCTTGGTTATTTATATTAGAAGAATGCTCATTTTTTGTGCTATTGTTATTACCGAATGATACTCGATAATGCGACGTAAAAATAATAGTGTTGAAGAAGAAATTAACAATTATGTTAGAGAATAGGTGCCATGAAAAAGTGGAATAGGTTAACATTTGTGTTTCTGTGTTTTTTCTTCTAATTTTTGAACGTAAATGGAACTTGGTTGATGTGAGTGAGTTGATTCGTGCGTAAGGTGTTAGTTTTGTCATTGGTACTTATGTCCTTAGTGCTCTGGGTAATGCTTATGTTAGCCTTTATTAATTGAAAACAATGTTAGGCAATATATTTCCGTTGGTTGACGTAACCTTAACTAGATAGCTTATTTTTGTACTATGTTTATCCGATAATTGATACTTCTGATATTGGACCTGAATCATAGATCAAAGGTCATGACGGTGGGTAGGGAGGGTGGGAGGGACGGGATGGTTTTGAATTACTGATTTACTGGGTTTAAATTTCGTCAAATGTGTTTCTACTATGAATATTTTATTCAAAAGAACTTACTTTTGTTATTTTTAATCAAAACTGGTTGTTATTTTATGTTAAGTTTAATAACTTGTTAATGTTTCAATTTGTATGTTTCTTATGATAGTTAGGTAAGGTTTAGTGATAAATTTTTGTTAATATTACTGTAAAATGTAAAAAACTTTGTTAATGTAAAAACTTGTTATGTTATTGAAATGATTCGTTTGTCTGTAAGTGAATTAGACAAGGGGTGATAAATTTTTTGTTCAAATATTATTGTGTCAAGGTGTAAAATAACGTTCTTATGTTAGATATATTGCCATGGAAAAAGTCTATAAGTTATCGGTTAACGTTTTGCATCCATGTTAGTTAACTTTAGCGGTTAAGTGTGGACTTTTAATGTTAAAAACAGTTTATCATTGCGTAAGTTGTGTTAGGTTTGTCATTGTACATTACTGTCTTTTAGTATCTAGGTTTAGCCTAGTTTAGCTTTCAGTTGTGAAAACTTTATACGTTATCGTATATTTTCATTGATCAGTTATGATTATATTAGCAGTGTTAATTTGAGCAAGGTATCTTTGCGGCTAATGTTAGGTTTCTGGTTCGATGTATTTGCTAATGCTCTACGTTATTTCACGGTCAAAAATGATGTTTATATTCGGTATGGACGACTTCTTTTGTGAATGTTGTGTCAGTTCATAGTTCATGATACTGGTATCTTTGATAGATTGGCAACTTGTCTAAGCGGATTTTGTTAGATAATACAGCATTAGCTGGCGATATGTTGGAAAAGTGGGGATACATTGAGTTTGTATGCACTGTTAGCTATTTACCTTTGATAAGTAGGGGGAATTTTGTGAATGTTAGCAGATTATTCAGACGTGAGGTGTTTAAAGTTTTGTTGTGTATCATTATAGTTCTTAGTCAGCGTTATGATATGTTAGCTTTATTGATGTTAAAAACCTTTGGTTACCTTAGCATATATTCGTAGGTATGTATGATAAATATGTTAACGGTTAATGATAACGTTTGTTATATACTATGTTAGGTAAAAAACCAATGATAGTTACAGATACGTTGACAAAAGTGTGAACAGGCCTACGTTCTGTGTGAAATATGTTAGTTACTTTAACTCTGTTAAGTTACGGACTGTTGTTAATGGTGACTGTTTATTCATACGCTTAAGGTGTGTTGAGTTTGTCGTTGTACGTTTATATTCAGTTCAGGTTATGAATATGTTAGCTTTATTGATGTAAAACTTTGTTACTTTGCGTATATTCGTTGGTCAGTGTGTAAAGAACTGTATTTTTTTGTTCATGTATCCAAAATTGATACCGAAACTATGACTGGGATCGGATGATCAATAGATCATCGCGAAGTGGGAGGTGGATAAGGCGAGTAGGAGGAACGGATGTTTGGATTTACTTGATTTATTGAATACAGCTTCTAAATCAGGAAACTAACCTTTACCATAATATTTTATTCAAGAGAACTTGTTTGTATGTTAAAATGTTTGAAAAACTCTCTTCCATCCCCTCTCTTCTCTCGCTCCATTAACTGGGGTGAATGTGTGCAAGATATATCTTTCGTAATATGTATAATGGGATGAATTTTGTTAATTTTACTATGTTTAAATGTAAAAGAAAAAAAAAACTTACGTTAGCGTTATATTCGTTGTTTGCATGTTAATTAGAATTTGTTAATTAGGGTATCATATAATAAATATCACTATGTTAATATTACATTAACAGTGGTATGTCATAGATGTAGTAGAACATGTGAGATTGGTAAGTTTGACAACTGCGTATCTAACTGAGATAATTTGACAACCCTGAATAGATTAGCATTTATTCATTGATTAGTATGATAGATAGATTATGTCATGATAAATTTTGTAAAAGGGTTTCTAAACTTATCTAATTCAAATGTTATATAAACATACAAAACTCTTAGCAAAGAATATAAATGCTGTTTATAAACTTTGCTATGTTGACCTTGTGGATAAAAAGAATCAAATGTATAGCTTAATTTTTCGAAACGAGCTATACAAGAATCATAGGTATTGTGTTAATGTGTTTCGAAAAGTGGAGAGTTGAACAATTTCTTGACATTTGTATCTGATAATCTCAGTGAACAGGAACCACATCAGCTTCGTCATGTTCGTTCTGTATGTATTGTTATATTAATAAAAAGGTCATAAAAAGTATGAACTTTTGTTATTGTTTAACAGTTGTTCGAGCGGTAAGGTATGGTTAGGTTGTTGTTCATTGTTGCGTATACTCTTAGTTCACGGATATGATATGTTAGCTTTATTGATGTGAAACTTGTTATTCAGCATAATATTGGTTGCTCAATAGAGTAATTAATTTTATGGTAACTTGATCATCTCTTAGCTATGTTAATGTAAAAAAACCAGTGATATGTTAGAGATAGTTTGAAAAAAAGTGTGAAAAGGGTAACGTTCTGTGTACAATGTTAGTTACTTTCCTGTTGTTAAGTATGAAACTTGTTAATGTCTGAACTGTTTATTCCGTGTTTAAGAGTTGCTAGTTGTGTGGTGGTTCATTATATTCTTTGAGCTCTCGGTTATACGTGTAGATTTACTGTGTTAAAACTTTGTTATGTTAGCATATATTACGTTGGTTAAGTAGATAATTAGCGTTAGGCTATGATACAATTTTTGTTAAATGTTACTAAGTTTAATGTAAATAACAGTGATATGTTAAGAGATATGTTTGAAAAGAAAAAAAGTGTGAATATGGTGTGTGCGGTCTGTATGCAACGTCAGGTACTTTCTGTGTGTTAAGGAATATGGTTACTTTGTTAATGTTACTGTTTATCGTGTTTAAGGGTAGTTAATTGATGTTTTAGTAGCAGAAGGTAGAAATGGATGGATTGCACTTTAAGGTTATACAACAAAAAACCGTTAATGTTAAGTGATAGTTCAATACATAAAATATAAGCGCAATGATGCTCTATAATGACTGTCGAAAATTGTTATCTTTACTAAGTTCTTTAAAAAAAAGGTTATGACTAAAAGTGACTCCATTTTCCTGATTTTGGGGTGAGAAATGAAAACAAGGGGAAGAATGGATAGTAGCACTTTTATTGGCAAAATAATTGTACACAGGTATATTCATATATATATAATATAATATATATATATTATATATTATATGTATATATATATATATTATATATAATTATATATATATAATATATATATATAATATATATATATATATATAATTATGATATATATTATATAATAATAATTTATATATTTTGTTCTAAGGGAAAAAAATACCATTTTCCATTTTCCCCAAAAAATATTTTTTTGGGGAGAATGAAGAACACAAGGGCGAGAATGGAAAAGGTCACTTTATGGCAAATTAAGTTGTAACATACAGGTAGGGTATAATATATATATTCATATAGTTATATATATATATAAATATAATATATATAAAATATATATATATAATATATATATATATATTAATATATATAATATAATATATATTTTAAATTATTTGTAGGGGAAAAAATTTGGACGGGATACAAAATGGAAAAATACCCTAAATCATTCTTACCCCCCAAATTTTTTTTTCAGGGGTAAAACATTTTATCCCCCTATCTCCCAAAATTTTTTTAAGGAAGTAATAGAAACTCAAGCTGTTAATGGTCAATTGGGGTACCCTAACCTTTCCATTTTCCCCCCGGTTTGGTTTCTAAAAACTCATTGTTTGGTTGTAGACCCTTACTTTGCGTCACGAGTGAAATCCGAGATTTTCCCCTCCTTTCTATAGCAATGCTACTTTTGTCAGGCACTACTGTTTGCAATGGTATATCAGAGTAGAGTGATAATAATATATTATTATATAAGAAAGTGAGCTGACAAAACCCAGGTCTTAGACTTTTCAATACCCCGCATCATTCCTTAAAGTTAAAAAGTAGGATTTCCTTCTTACCCCATTTTCGAACCAATCTACTCTTACCCCGTCTTGCTATACATTGTATTCTTAACATCAGGTTATGTTATTGTTTATGCTTATGGATGTGAAACTGTTGTATGTCAACATAATATTCGAGGGTTTAGCTAATAAAAGGAAACATTTTTATGCGACTGTTTAACCCAATACATGATACTCGAAATATGCAAACTTTAATCAGATAGATCGGTAGATTCAATAGAGCCATACCTCGGAAAGATCATTGTGGGATGGAGGAGGGAGGGATAGGTTGCTTGATTTTACCTGATTCACTGATTTACTGGTTTAGTGTATGTAAACAATGTAATTTTTTTACGTTATAACATAAAAAGAAAAATTTTAGTAATAATCAAAAGTTTTAAAAGAAATAAAATTAAAAAAATAAATAAAAGTTTTAAAAAAACAAAAAGTTTAAAGAAATGAAATTAAAATAAAGTTTTTTAAAAACAAAAAAGTTTTTAAAGAAATGAAGTTAAAATGAATAAATAAAAATAAATAAACAAACACAGGGTGCTACTGATTTGTTAAATGAATTTTGCGCATCAGCTTCGTATCTGCTCGTTCTGTATGCATTGTTAGTTAGCTTTACTGTGTTACAATATGGAACTTTTGTATTGTGCGGTTTCATTGAGCGTAAGATATGTTAGGGTTTTGTCAGTGTACATTATATTTGTAGTTCAGTTTTGATGCTATGTTTGCTTATTGATGTGAAAAACTTTTGTTACGTTAAGGATATATTGCATGATCGCAGTTAACTGACATTCGTATACAAGGTTTATAAAATTTTGTTAAATATTATTATGTTAATTTAAAAATACCCATGATATGTAGAAAAAAGTGTGAGTAGTTTACGTTCTGCGCTCAATGTGTTAGTTACTTTACTGTGTTAAGTGCGAAACTTTGTAAATGTTAACAGTTTATTCGTTTAAGGTGTGTTAGGCTTTGTCGTTGTGGATTCATATTCTTGAGTGCAGATTATGACAATGTTAGATTATTGGAATGTGAAAACTTTGTCTTATTAGCATATATTCGTTGGTCAGAATGATAATTAGGTTAAGGTTATGGTAATTTTTTGTTAAATGTTACTATTTTAATGTAATACAAACGAATATGTTTAGAATTATGTGTTGAAAGAAAGGGGTAATAGTTACATTTCTGCGGCTCAAATGTTAGATTACTTTTACTGTTTGTTTAAGTAAGGGAATTCGTTAATGTTCGCAATTTTATTCGTACTTAAAGCGTGTTAGGGTTTGTCATGTACATTACATATCTTAGTTCAGATTATGAGGATCTAGCATTATGATGTAAAACTTTGTCGGTTAGCATATACTTCGGTGGTCAGTTGTGATAATTAGGTTAGGTTATGATAAATTTTGTAAATTCACTGATATTAATTACAACGATATGTTCGAGATGTGTTTGAGAACGTGATGAATGTGTTACGTTTTTGTATGCTAATGTAGTTACTTAAGCTGTTGTTATGTTTGGAGAGTTTGTTAATGGTTATCAGTATAGCTATTCATACATAAGTATGTTAGGTTTTGGTTGTTGTACATTATTCGTGAGTTCATATGATGATATGTTTGCTGCTTTATGATGTGGAAACTTTGTTACGGTTAGCAATATATTCATTGATCAGTAATGATAATTAGACTTTCTTTTTAGACAAAATTATCCAAATGAAAGATTTTAAAATGGGGAAAAACTTTAAAGCATATAAAAGAAAAATAAAATAAAAGATTTTTTTGTTATGTTATACAGATATGACCTGAAATCAAGTACTCGGTAGATCTTGTATCAAGTAGATCATAGGCGGGGGAGGCGGGAGGTCGTTGGAGCTGTTTTGATTTTATAGAAAAAAAACATAAATTTTTAAAATTTAAATTGTAAGAAAGAAGTAAATTATTTTGTTAAGTATTTAAATTGTTTAAAAAAAGATAATTTTTTTTTTTAGTTTTTTAATTGTTTTGTCTTTTCTTTTCTGTATCGATATTACATCCTAAGAAAAAATGTAACTTTTTTTTTGTATTATATATTTTATTTATTTATTCAATTAAGAATTTGCAACCCTCAGTATTCGAGCTTCTACGTCCTTAATACACATATCTTTTGATACCCTAATATAGACTAGACTAATTATTTATAATTCCGGTAACTGCAAACCGGAACCCGACAGGCGCAGCTTGTCCAACTCCTACGCCTCTAGTCAGACCCTTCTCCAGCTGTTCCTTCTTATTCACCTTCATCCTTCTTCCTTACCCTTCCGTCTTCCTGCTTATTGCAGGTGCGTGCTTTTTTTTCAGTTGGGGCCCTACATGGGGGGCCTTGACAGACCCTATAACGATACTTTAATAACCTCATATCGAGCTCTACGAGCCTCGATACCTATATAAGGGACCAATATTGTTGTTAACAAATGTTTATTATCAGCACCGCATCGGCTCCACAGCCGGTTGCCGACAACTGCCTCAGATTCCAATTCAACTCTTTCTAGATAACACCTTCTGAAAATCTCTCCGCCAAATTGCAGCTTATACGACACTCATTTTTTAAGGGGTGGGGCCCCCCTTTGGGGACCCATGTTGAGGAACCCGCTACGACGAGGTTTCGTCACCATCTATCCCTCCAAATTTTAACCCAATATGATAACTCTAACCCATGTAGATATATGTCAGAGCCATAAGCTGAACCGGAGCCCAAATATCATTTCCAATAATAATAATAATAATAAAATAATGATAATAAGAAAAAACTTCAGAGGCTGAGTCAGGATCGGTCGCGCTGTCAGAATCGGAGCTGGAGGCAGAGCGGTGCGGAGTCGGAGCCGGAGTGCGTAAAAATCGATTCCTTACAGGAATCGTTTTCGACGTAATAATAATAATAATTGTGTGTGTGGTCGCGCGCTCACGCGCTTCGAACACCTGGACGATTGACCCGAACTCGATTTACGCCTAATCTTTTAATCTTTGCTCGCTTTGAAGCTGTAACAAGGGCGTAGCGACATATTTTGCGTTCGCTCTAAGAGGGGACCAACCCCTATATACATCCTAAAGACGCGAAATTTCGCGTGTAACGAGCTTAATACATACATAGAACATATACCAAGTTTTAAAGCGACACCTCTAAGCCTTCCTATCAAAAAAGGTGAGGCCGGCTCATCTGTCCTAATACTACTTATATATATATATATATATATATATAATCTATATATAATATATATATATATAAATATATATATATATATATAATAATATATATATATGTATATAATCATTATATATATATATAATAATTACTATATCAACTCAATTTGTCCCTCTTTTCAAATTTTATTATTTTTCGAAATTTGTTAGGGAACTGGTGCGGTGCGGTGCGATCCAAAGTCCCGCACCACCGCACCGCACCGTTAATTTTTCTCGTGCTCCGCTCCGCACTTTTATTTTTTCTTCCACACCGCACCGCTACCAGGTGCTGAAATTTTTTCGCACCGAACCGCACCAAAATGAGCGCACCACGCAACGCACCCGGTGCGTCGGCCAACCCTGTTGAGTCAATTTTATCTTTGTTGTACAACATGCTCAAATTTTGATATTGAATTGTTGGGAAATGTTTTAATAACTTTTGTGTGAATTATCCGAATTTTTCTTTTATCATCTCGTATATTTTTTTATTTTTGTTTCGAACAGACCCTTCTTAGTGATGCTGGTCAAGGAGAAAAAGGTTCCAAAGTGAAAAGGACTTTCAAAAGATTACCTCAAATGTCAAAAATGTGTGAAAAAAGAATTAATAAAAAGAATTGTAATTCGGTTCTATTCCCACGATATTTTACGTCTCCGAATTTTGCTTTTGGAGCTTAAAATATTGCGAAGCATGAGAAAGTTTACACAAGATTAAAATTGATTTACTTCTACTTTTTTTAGACAAGCAATATAAAGTATTGTAAATGTTCTTGAAGTGTGGCTTATGATGTAATCAGAAGAAGCTAAAAAGACACATGCTTACGCATCAAAATATAAAATTATTTAAAATGTTCTGAGTGTGGCTATAAGTGTATTCAGAAAGGACACTTAAAAAGAACCACAAAAATGCTTAAGGGCATCAAAATCAAAATTATTAAATGTTTAAGTGTTGGCATGAGTGTTAATCATAAAATAAAAATTAGTAGGAATGAACATGAAATATAAAATTAATTTAAATGGTTCTGATTTGTGGTATCGAGTGTAATCATAAAGGACACCTAAAATCGCACATGCTTACTCATGATGAATAAAATTATTAAATGTTCTGAGTGTGGCTATGATTGTGATCAGAAAGGAAGCTTAAAAAGCACATGCTTCACGCATCAAAATATATGAAATTATGTAAATGTTCTGATGTTGCTTATGAGTGTACACAATAAAGGAAGCTTACGATTACACATGTTTAAACATGAAAATATAAAATTATTTAAATGTTCTTAGTGTGTCTATGAGTGTAATCGGAAAGGAACTTAAGTTTCACACATGCTACTATGACAATTAAATTATTTAAATGTTCTGAGTTTGGCTATGAGTGTAATCATAAAGACACCTAAAATCGCACATGCTTACGCATCGAAATATAAAAATTTATTTAAATGTTCTGAGTGTGGCTATGAGTTTAATCAGAAAGGAAACTTTAAGACAAACATGCTTAAGCATCAAAAGATATCTCCCTCCGGAGTAACTGAACCTTATCGGTTGGTGGAAGTCAACCAAAGCACGTAGAAAAGATGATTTAACCATCAATTTGGGGCAAAAGGACATCGATAAATCGGTTGGAACCATCAAGTGGAGCAACAAGTTACGAAAACTGGTATCACTCATGAAAGACGAAATAGATGAAAATTACTTGCCGGGGGATCGGAGACCCCGGTGCCGGCCCCTCTCTACCACAGAGAGATATGAGGGGCGACGGAGCCCTGTGCTCTCGAACGACTCTCCTTACCAAAGCGAGGACACAAAATTGGTCCCGACAAAGCCCAACCCAGCAGACTCGACCTCGCACAAGATGTGTGTTGCTCGCCTGAGGCTGCCCCAGTACATGTCTGGAAACACCAAGAACCGGCAGATACTAACCTTAATAAAGGGGAAGCAAATAAAAAACGGACTGGTCATGAGAAAAACGGGAAATTTATTGGTGTTCCGTTTCTCAGGGCACAAGTACATTCCGCACAAGGGACATTCTTGGAAGAGAATGGGCGAAGATAAGTTCTTGAAGCGCGGTAAGTGATTGAATAGGAGCAAACATTGAGACATGCCCGGAACTAAGATTTAACAAGCATAGCAACAAATGTAAGCTAGGTAAGACCCAAATAACAAAACATAGGTAAATAATTTGATAAAAGAGAAGATGAAGGAGAAAGAAAAACTGAAAATGAAGAAAAGATCAGAATGAAATTCAAGGGTGAGAGGTGGACTGGAAACTTTGAAGCAACGAGTACCCTTATGGAAGTACTAAATTGCGAATTCATCTGCACCTTAAGAGCAAAGAAGTGAATTCTGGGAATACGTGGTTGAAAATTGCAGAGATAAGTGCAAATGATTTATGGAATATTAGATTTCAAAAATGTTGAGAGAAGGCAGTGATTAAACAGAAACAAGTATACTCAATTACTATTAAGAGAAAAAATGGCGTGGTGTTTAGAAAGTGAAAGCCGACATGTTACCAACACAGCGGAGAAGTAGAAAAAATTAAAGACAAAAGCTTTAAGAATATGGAGAATGAAAACTAGAAATGAATTCAGAACTAGTTCAAGAAATAAAAATACCAAAGCAAAATTGTATAAAAGAAAAAAGATAGTTCAAGGGAAAAGGGATGCACAGGTGAGGGAGGGCTTGAGATCACAATGTGAAAGAAATAATGAGAACTCCCATAGAGTGCAAACATCGAGTGAAGATGAAACAGATGAACAAGAATATAGGATAAAATTGAGTACGGAGTTGAAGAAAAAAGAAGAGGAAGTAAGAGGAAAGAGGCATAAGAGAATAAAACAAATGAAGATGCAAAGAAAACTGCAATTGGATGATGAGGAAAACTTACACAACGGAAGAGAAATGGATCACACTCGATTACAATCAACGAGTGAGGAAGAATTAGAGATAGACATTGAACATGGTACTCACTATTGGTAGAAGCGGGACAGTCAACAAGATAATCAACGACCGAAAACAAGATAGAGAGTCCAGACTATGAGATGCAACTGAGCGTATCAGAACATGAACAGAGATTTTAATGAAAAACCATTAATGATGTACAACCACCAAATGGTGACATAGAGAAGAAAATGCAATTGTTGAACAAATAGCTATGAAACTACCGTGAGAGGATAAGGGTGCAGCGGTAAGATCATTTTCATAACATTTCTTATTAACGTTTGCAGGGTATGATTCTCAATGAAAAGAGTAATAAAAGGGTAGGTAGATTTAATAAGGGTGGATAGTTGACGAAGTGACAGACTAAAATCATCCATGAAGTATAAGAAGAATAGAGAATAGAGCAGATCCCTGATAAACATCACTATTGATAAATTTAGAGGATGATTGGTGGACATCTATAATGGACACTATTAAAGTACTTGAAATAAAATCGAAAAGACAGTTATTGAAAAAAGATGGTTATTAAAGATGGTTATTAAAAGATTGGTACCGGAAAAAGAAAGATTATAATTTGAAGCTTTGTGCAAGATATTATCGAAAGCTTTATTTATAACTACCGCCAAACAAAGATTAACAGAAATGTAGAAATTGATTAAAGTCAGAGAGAAGAGAACGAATACCCCTAGTCGAACGCTTTCATACTGAAGACAATTCAGACAATCTGTGATCCCAAATTTTATTTTCTTAGGTATGAATTCAATTTTTTTTTAGAGAAGGCATAGAAAGTACCATTAGTTGGAGGTTCAGAGTGTTCTCGTTTATGATAAAAGTTAAAAGAGGCAGGCTTTCAGGGAAGGAAAATTTCAAAGCTGGGTACTCAGAGTGAAAATAAATTACAAAAGACAGGATGCTATATTAGCTTAAAAAATTTTTCATATTGTTATCTATGGGGTGAAGAGAAGTTTCAAAACCACTTTCATAACGAGCTTAGTTTACAATCTTCCTTTCAAGATACTGGGTTGCACTATATTTTTATACATCGTTAGATTAAACACTATCATTTTGAGGAGGAAATAATTTTCCAATATATAAATAAGCATATTTACCTAGTATTCAAAAATAAATTATTTTCCTTTAATAAATCTTAACCTCATATATGAAAAGTTTATCCACTGTAGAAGGAACCACATAACAAATTGGTGCTACAATTGTTTTGAGAAAAGGCTACATTTCATTTTCAATATTTAAATTAATAAAATTTGTATAAGAAAAGTATAAAGTATTACATAATATCCATAATATTATAATTTTTATTATTCATATGTAACTATAAAAGAAGACTGTAAAAACATATATTGCTTTAGAAATAAGACATTAACTGAAGAAAAAATTTCGCAAAAATGAGCAAAACTTCAAGAATCTTCAACAATATTCATAATAATAATAATAATAATAATAATAATAATAATAATAATAATAATAATAATAATAATAATAATAATAATAATAATAATAATAATAATAATAATAATAATAATTAATAATAATAATAATAATAATAATTATAATAATAATTATAATAATAATAATTATAATAATAATAATAATTAATAATAATCAATATAAAATAATAATAATTAATTAATAATTAAATATAATAATTAATAATAATAATAATTAATAATAATAATAATTAATAAATATAATAATAAATAATTAATAATAATAATAATAATAATAATAATTATAATAATTATAATAATAATAATATAATAATAATAATAATAATAATAATAATAATAATAATAATAATAATAATAATAATAATAATAATAATAATAATAATAATAATAATAATAATAATAATAATAATAATAATAATAATAATAATAATAATAATAATAAACATTTCAAAGAATTCAAGTTTTTCTTTTGTTTTATTTTTAGTTAATGAATTTTAAGCTCATAAATTACTAATACTTGATGACGTATTTTATAGATTTATTTATTGTTTTACTATTTATTAATGTCTTAATAATTACCTAATGGGATTGAAAATCTACTTTAATAAAGAAATTTATTTGACCTCACCAGAAATTTGTTCAAAAAATAATATGCTTTTAAGCCTAATGCTTTTCAAATCTTTTATTTTGAGCGTTGCTTCTTTCTTATTTTGGAAATTAATGACAGTAAAAATCAGATTTTCTTAAATGCATTTATTTTGAATATAGATGTGATAATTAAATTTATTTAAGATTTAATCGGTAGCATTCAATTAATAATCAAAGAAGACTACAGTTTTTGGCACCTATAAGTCAATATATTTCTATCATATAATTATTGTATTTTTAAATATATGAATGAATATCATATTTACGTTGTATTCTAAAATTTTTAATGTCGACCCTCGAGTTGATGTATTCCATCATTAATTTATATGAGATGTATTTTTTATGAAGTCTAGGAAAGCGATCAAGTTTTTCTTCAAATATTAATACATGGCTATTTATGTATCTCTAATCAAAAGGTTTGCAACCGATACTTGCTTGTGTATACACCAAGAAAAACATGAGATACTAAAAAATACAATTTTACTATTTGCTTAGAACTATACGTTAAAGTTCTAAAGTCTGCAACAAGGAACGCTAGAATAATTAGAGGGTAGAACCAAACCAGTATAGATAGAGTAAGAAAATTGGTGAAAACGAAAATGAAAGTAACGACAACAAAAAGAAAAAAAGAATATGAGAATTAGAGCTAACAGATTAATCTTTTAAGAAATATTAATATTTTATTCTAATAAATATTTATATATTATTCTTTTTGAAATATTGCAACAAGTGCAAAATGTAGCTTAGGTTATTAG
>JABUQX010026585.1:0-47500 GCA_015478945.1 Trachelipus rathkii | reverse complement strand
AAATCAACGAACTACTACGTAAAGCTAACTTTCAAGGGAGGATTCTTCGCCTCCTAATATTAATTATTTGTAAAGGGAGCTGTTGTCAATTTTTTCTGCCATTAATTGTTGAGAGAGAGTTTTTCGTCCTTCCCGCTTAAGTCTTTACAGTCTTTTTAAAACGAACAATGGGCGTGGATGAATTAGAGAGAGCATAATCAAACAGCAATATCCTATATTAAAAGACTTTTCAGAAAGAACCATTTAATGAATTGAAAAAGAACTACAATTTAAACTAACATCCCAAACACTCCTACCCATATTCCCAAAACCATATTCCCAACAACCATCAAAACGTAGATAACAAACACAAATATAATATCCGAAGAAAGGACTAATAAAAAATTATTTTAACATAATAAATCATCCTGCCCCTAATTTATTGACACATATCATTTGTAATAATTACTATTATTATTATTAATTTAATTTATTATTATTATTTTTATTAATATATTATTAGTTTCTTAATTATTATTATTAATTTATTATTACTGTATATATTATTATTATTATTATTAATAATTTATTATTATTACAGTATTTACTTTTATTTTATACTGAAACAATTTTTTTTTTGTGAAGATGGGGATTAACCGCATCTCTTTGATTACATCTTTTGATTGAATCTTTACCTCCCAGTATGATGTTAGAACTTCAATGCTTAACGGGTCTGAGTTGGGGAATTCTCTGACAGGCTCGGGATAACATCACCATTTTCACTGATACACAGCAACGGTCTGATGGGAGTCAGTCTGGATAAGCTCGGTAACACTCACCATTCACTGACGACACATTGGCTCGGGAATATAAAGTTTTTGAGTGTTTTGATTACATATTTTAATTTTTTCTCTGCAAAGATTTTTGGAATGAGAATTTGTGTATTTCATGTAAAAGATATTTTGCTAAAGCATATATATATATATATAATATATATCATATATATATATATGTAGTTATATATTATATATATATATATATATATATATATATCTATATATATACTATATATATATATATATTATATATATAATCTATATACTAATTTATACTATAATATATACAACACACTGCCATATATATATATACAGTACTACATAAATATACTCGTAATTGTGTTTCAATCAGATGTTTGATTAAAAATATATCGCTTTTCTGCGTTTGGGTACTAATACCCCTTGTCTTCTATATAATATAGACATTTATCTTATAGTTTTCAGTTTTAACCGAATTTCATAACACACTCACCCCTTCATAGAAATTATAATATAATATTATTTCACTATTCGCTATTAAACACGGTTAAAGGCAACTGTAGACTTCCCAGGTGATTTAACAGAGAATTAAGCGCGGAATGAGGCCGTCTCTCCAAGCTCACCTCGTATGCCCAGACCTGTGGTAGTTAATTGCAAATAGTACACCTGCGATTGTAACTATCGTGTATTAAATATAGACTCTGTATCCATTTGTTTAGCAAGAAGATTCTCCGACAAGAATAAGTTACATGTTAAAAATATTATGCTTGGGATGTATTCTGATCGAAGAAGTAGATCAGAAAAAAAAAAGGAAGAAAAGACAAATACCTGAAACTACTTGCTGTTATATATAGTTTATTCTTATAGGCTCAATAGTTAAATGGTTGTAAAAGAATAAATCCCAATAAGCTAGCGTAATTAGAGATAAGACGCTTTATTATTGGCAAAACGGGAATATTATCGTTAATAAGGTCATATGTCCGCCGAGTAGGGGAGCGTGGACGTAGTACTTTTGAAATTCTTGATATTTCTATATTTAATGTACTTCCGCAACAATATGTTTTTTACTCTCCTTTTAAATCCAGACATGATAACTGCACTGTCGAACTAAAGCTCTCATCGTCATAATTCACTCCGACCTACTGAACCCTTCCTACTACTGTAACACTCTCCTTCACGCCTTACCCGCAACGAGAATGAAGCACACCTCGTGTATATCCTATTTAGCCGAAAACCTAACAAAAACCATATTTCTACCTCGCTTTAACCCTCAACTCGAAGAACCATAAACCAAAATGCCTAATGACACCACAAGACATAACACACATTGCCTTTAATCACCTTATATCCAGTGGCATTCTGCACATTGCATAACAGCCGGACAGGATCATCTCATCGCGATATGGAATTAACCGAACAATTCGGTGTTACCTTACTAATTCAGATTTGCAATCACGAACATAGCACGAATACATTGAGGGATAATTAAACATTTTACTGATCCTCGCACAAAATGACTTTAGTAATGAATTTACTACCCTCAACACAGCATACAAACCTTACACGAGACACACACTAAACATCCGTAATGGTCAAAAAAACCCAGGTAACGACGACACAACATAAAACTCAATGTTTTATGGAGGCATATAAGAATGTGTGTCCTTGTTTTTTTTTTTCCAATTCCATGTCGAACGCACTAAACATACTGATATTATACTTATATACACACACGAAAAATAGATATACTCAACCTCAACTACACACACAGGCACACTTCACTAATGACAGCTATATTATCAGCCATGGATAAAGGTGTGTTCCTACATCCCATGATACTATACACCACTTTCACTCATGACACTAAAACTCATATGTTTGTCATTATCCCTTATATCGACCCATAAGCGCTCATTGGAATCTACGCTTATTACACAAGATTATTAATTATCATGAATTAGTTTATTTTAACATTTCCCTATCGCGATTCACCTTTCTATAATCAACATCTAAAAGAAACTAAGAACTTTTTATCTCGGGTTATTATGCAGTCCTTTTTGTTTACAACACAAGTCACGTTTCAGCGTTTTGACCACCCATCGACTTTAAAAATACGCTCTTCTCGGTTACCTCCAGGCTACCAATTTAGCGTACGATACACTTTTTTTCACGTCGGTTAGGACATCTTGCTTTTTTATCAATCCTTTTTCCAACGTTTTTTACAACGTTATACCACTGATTCTTACAGTAATCGGACTAAGTTTTTTTATACTTGTAAGACGCTAACCAGGCCTAGAGTAATTTGGTGCGTTCGCTAGAGTCTAACACTATGTTAGTCGGGAACCAACCACACAATGTAAGTTTTAAAGATTTGAAAGACAAAAAAATAAGGGAGAGCATCAGCAGTAGAAATTGTTATTAAGCAGCTCTCATCTACCTAATTTATAGGGGATTAGAGTTAATCCTTGTGATTCTATTTTAGATACTTCATATTTACTTCGTATTATTACCATTTTAGAACGCACTCTAATCAAAAAGATGTTGAAGCAGTATTGTCAAATTGAAATCAATAGATGTTGTTACGCTTTTTAAAAATTTATAAACGCACCTAGGGGGGGGTTCGAGCTATGTACACGCTGTTTTGACATTTTTACTGTTTTACGTGCAAATTAACAAACCTAGTTTGATTATTGACGTGACGCATTTAAGTTAACTCCAATGTTTCTACAATCACTGCTTTTATAGACTTACGTCTCATTATGTGAACATTTAGTTTAGCTGGGCTTGCTAAGGACCGCACATTAGTTAAGCAACTACAAGAAAAAATGTAACTATCTAGAGAACACGTCACACTGTTAGTAATAAGGCTATTTGTAGAAAGTGTATTTTGAAAAAATGTTAAATCCATATGTTAACACTTCCAAACATGCCTTTCTTTTATTATTAGTGTCAAAAGCTATTAGTAATGAGGCTGATATCCACCACTAAAATCTCCAAGTATACTCTTAGATTCTAGAAAAATCGAAAGTTTTATTAAACTGAATTAAGCGAGGGTTTATTCTACTTGATGAAACACATCTGTAAGTAACAATCACTTTTTAATATAATAAGGAGTGAGGGGGGATTATCTTATAATGGTGAGTTCTTCAGGCCAACTAACTATTTGTTTTACGTTTTAGCTATGTCTTAATACTATCAATGTTTTAAACACACATAGTAGCTTTTAATACACTCATGTTTTAACATGCTTTTAACGTTTCTGCTATTAGCTGCTATTAACTATAATATAGCCTAATCGCAAGTGACTTCGTCGTCCCTTTATACACTTTCTTCTGTCTTTACTGTTTTTCACTATCTTTCTGCTTATAGACTTGTCTTAGAAACATTGCTAAGAAACTCCAGTTATAAACTAAAATTTGTTTATAGATATTTGGCAATGGTGTTAGTAGTTCATCGTCTTTTATTGCTCTTGTTTTTATTAATTTTATTCTATTCTCTTTTATTAAATAGAATATATCTTTTTCTTATTTTCTCAAATATTTTTTTCAATATATTTTTTAATTTTTTATTTTTATTATTTCTTATTTGTTATTTTCACATTGAAATGCGTGGGTCCATTCCCTCGAGGATAAGAAAATGTTAATTAGATACTCGTACACCCTGTGCAGGTAAAGGCATTATTGGATAAAAATAATAAAACATATCGGCAAATTTCACAATTTTTTTATTTTTAACTCTAGCTGAAAACCAAAGAAATTTATAGCAGCATCAATACCAGCAGTAGTAGCACCAACCACCATCACCACCACTCGCGATACCATACAACTTCAATATCACACAATTCCACTATGACATTATACAACCAGCACTGATTACTAATATGGTCTATAAATCATCACTCTCTATAAATACCCTCTGCATCACCAACCTACATGTTATTGTTTCACATATCATGGACATAAAAACAAAACAAAATATTCTGGTACGCCACTCACCACACATCAGAGTCACGTATAATCTTATATATAATCTAATTCAACTTTTGACACTCATACATCTTGGTACCATAACACACTGACAATTTTAACTCACCATATCAACAGCAAAAACCTACAACTACGGGATTCCTTTATACCTAAGATCATTTTAATAGGATTTTTAACTCACACACTAAAAACCGTCATCTCACAATATTATTAATCTATATCTCTTATATACACAAATGCACACACGCTCATTCGGGAACTCTCTTCTAATTTAAAACCTGTGTCAATTTTGTCTCCTTTCCACACATTTATAAGGCTTACCACAAAAGCAAAAGAAAGGCATCTGAGGGGAACTTCGCATGTTAGCCTCTATTTGTGGCCTAAATGCCGTGTTGTCGCTATTGACTACTATACAGCATGTTTTTACCTTTTAGAAGGTTCCAGGCTTTCTAGCTTAGGGGAACTCACAATAAAATGCTAATGGATTTGTTCCGTAAAGACGAATATTGATATCATTTAAATGACCATTAAAAGTTCATAAACTATGAAACAATTCGAATACTATACTGGCGGTTACACCTAAGGTTGGCGAGCAAATTGAATACAAAGCGATGTAAAAAAAAAAATAAAGAAAATTCCCTTTAAGTCTATATGCATACAGAAGACGTAAACTGGCCAATTCCCTCCCCTAGCTTGTGCGTTCTTTTTCATCCTATTTTTCGGGATAGTTTTTTGTCTCTCGGCCAAACATCCATACGTCGATAGAAATAAGATCACACTACTTAGAAGATCCTATCTTCTTTACGTGTGGGCTTATCATCGACAAGGAAAAGAACTTTTCAAGCGTTTCTTATAATGGTTGGTTTTTTTTTTTTTTTTTTAACCTCTTACTTTCTTACCCTTCCTATATTGGGAACTTAATTGAGACTTATGTTATGATACTAGATATCAAACTACCTTCCTCGTACTTGCTTCATAGAACTCGCACAAAAAGGAACTTTTAAAACCGTACCCGCAACATAGTCCGTTTTATATTTCCGGAAAGTACAGATTCCTTAAAACATAAACTTAAAACGTAAAAAAATATGAAACAAACTATATGCTAGATGTTATCTCTATCAAATTCACCTTTTCTAACTAAATACATCGATTATCTTTCCTGTCCGCTGCTTGCTCACGATTCTGATCCTGTTTTCTATCTGCGCGAATGCTTCTTGCCATCTTTAACTACTTTTTCTAGCTTGCTAAATCTTAGCTCTGTGACTCGAACCAACCGTGTTGCGGAGTATCACTTCTCCAAACTTTCCGAACTTTGATCAAAAACGCGAGAGAAGAGGTGCTACATAGTTAGAAGAGCTAAATCGGTTGGTTTGAAAGGGAAAACTACAACCAGATTACTAAAAAAAAAAACAAGCAAAATAAACAGCAAATGAAACTGATGAGAAGGTCATGTATCTTCCCTTTTTATATTCTAGTTCTCAACGGAGGAGCATCGTTCTGATATCTTAATTCCTACGAAAGAATAAAGAAATAGCATTTTGGGAAAAAATGCTTGAACTTATTTCTCACAGATGATCAAAACATTAAAACTAAAGAAGACTGTGTTGCCAAATCACTTTCTACTCAGCCGATTCTTCCCCACCATCTAACCAATTAATTAGGAATCTCATCTGGGTTCATGACTCCATCCTATTTCAGAAGAAAATCTGTTGAAAGAAATGTGGCCCGAACGTCTCTACTAACTACAATAAAAATCATCAGCTTATAGCCTATAAATGAAACATGTAAATGGAACATAATCCTAAGAAGTTGCAAATTATTTTCCTAATCTAACTAAAAAAATATTGACCTCAATAAGGAGCACTGTTGTTTGTCTTCTCTCGTCGTTGTCCTGGGCATGACTTCTGCTTTCTTCTATTTTGGGCAAATATTGCTTTTCTGCTTTTGGTACTGGTAAACCGAATTTTCTTCCTCTCCCATGTAATCTTCCAGCGGGGTAACTCATAGCCTTTCCCTCTAAACGAAATTTGTAGCAAAAATCCAAATAAGATTTGTACACTTAAGAGAAAAACGTTTACGAGAAGAACCTATAGAACTGAATCAACGGATATCGCTAGAGACGTGCAATTTAAATTTCCTAATCCAGGCTTTAATTCATGTTTGAAATGCAACGAAATTAAGTGAAAAAAGATAACTCAATATAAGCATTTATTATAGCCCCAACTCCATGGAGAGCTTTATTCCGCGTAGATTATCCGTCCCACTAGGCGGCGCTCTTCCTTCTGCGATCTTCCTTTCTTTTGGCTATAACTTCTACACTCCATATTAACACTTCCTGGTCCAACTTGATAGACTAGGGAACGCCTACTCACCCCTTTTACTTTTCGCGAGGGAAGGAGGGAATCAAGAGGGTCGGAGCTGAATTTTGATTGTCGCACCGACATACTCTTGGCCATTTAGAACTTCCAAGCATTGGCCTAAGTTGGTAATGCATTATGATAAGGAAAAATTCCAAGGATGAGGTGAAGCAAAGCTTTTAGTAGTTAGTCCAATAAATAAATAAAACATCATTTCAAAATTGTCAATCATTCTTAATCCAAACTAGATGTGCGTTATTTACACAAAAATATATGTTAAAAAGTATCATACACAGAATCCTTATACAGTTCCCATTTTTCGCTCATACAGACACACACACAATATATATATATACGGTATAATATATTATATATATATATATATATATATATATATATATTTATATATAATATATATATAGTACTTATATATATATATATTATATATATATATATATATATATTATAATATATATATATATATATATATATATTAATATAGTTATATATTATATATATATATAATATATATATAAGTATATATATATATTTTTCATAAGTTGTTATATTGGCGTGTTATCAGGCTCCTAATGTTTTTTCTTAGCGATCATTTTTTTGGCAATGACAAATTCTTCACGCATCCTATCCCTCGCTCGTTATTCTCCTAGATGTTAAAAAGAACGCGTGAGTTCATCGAAAAATCTCAGCTAACAAACCTCAGTTTTAAGTACCTGTCCCCATGAGGGGTGGAGGCACATGCATCTTGACTGGTCGGTTAGAGTGAACTTATGTTCTATTCTCTCGGGCTCATTCGGAAAACTAATCGTTGTGGAGGGCGGTTATTGTTTTGGAATTTTCCTCCTTCTCCTGCGTTTCACGTAGAGGGAAATAGCAGCACAGACCCGAAGGGGTACTTTCTCCGCCTCTCGGTCCTCCGTCGGCAAGGGTACTCCTCGTGCCTTTCACGTCGATCCGACCGGGTCTGGGGCGGATACGGTCTCGAGGCTCCGGTTCGCCGCTCTGTTCTCCACCCTGGTTCGGCTTCGCTGGTGGTGTGCGAGTATCGCGGCTTGGTTAACGCGGCACTGTGGGCTCGCCACGCCGTTCCGTGTCATTGTATTGGTCCGAGACTGGCAGCGCTTGGACGTGTGGTCTGAACCATCGGCCCCCATAATCCCCACGTGCAATCTTCTATTGCTGCCGCGTGATCTCTACCGATTTTCTCCTTTTGTAATTGAAGATTGACGTGGAGAGCGATAACGGCTTCTGCATCGAGCCAGGTAGAACTGAATCTGTGTTTTTTACCTGGACCGCAGTTACTATTGGATGTTTTTTAAATAGAAAAAGGCGAACAATGTGAACAAGATGTATTGTTTGTAACAGCTTTAGTGTGCAGCTAGCGGCTTTTTGTCACCATATTTACAATTTTTCTCCGTGTGCGTCCCATCAGATAGGCTCCACTGTCTGACCTTGTTTTCTATTTCTACGCAACTGTCACTTAGCGGGGGGAGAATGTGTGATCTGGTCCAAACTACAATCCTCCTTCTGCGTCCGTAGAGATAGATCTATTGGCGTTTCCGGAGGTCCACCATCCCTAAAATATAACACATCCTGAGTCCCTTTTTGAGAAGAAGAGGCTATGAGCAATTTTAACTCCGACCAAGAGAGCCACAGTAACTTACAAAGATTCATGAAATGGTTCACCGAGTATAAACAGTCCACAGCCGGTGAAAATAAGAGAAATTTGTGGATCTTTGGTTGGCTTTCTATGACAGTTGGCCCGTTAAGAGAATCGAACTTCCATTCTGCTCTATACTGTTGAAATCTCTAACGCTATCACCCTAGATCTATATAAATACTCACCAGTCCGTTCGAGGTCTGCCTGTTGTAACGGATGTTCCATGAAGTCCGCTTATTCCCTCTGTTAACCCATGGACGCCTTTGCGCTTTACAACGCGAGAAATATGAGAATAGAAATGTATATCCACCTTTGCAGAAAATCCAAGATATAAGCAGAATAGTAAACACTTGTAAAAAAAACAAAAAGAAAAAAAATGAAGCTGCCTAATATGAATACGATTCTGGTAGCGCGGTTACTCTAACCCATTAGAAATTAAAGAGAAGGAGAAGTCGCGCTTGTTCTGAATTGCCGAAATGGAATAATGGGACTATCAGATTTTTTCACAGCAAAAGTGACATATACTCGGATGAGATATAATAAGGTATTGCCTGTAAGGTAGTATAAGAATAATGCATTTTATACAATAGCTTATAGTACTGTTGTAGCATTATATATAAATCTAATATAATATATTTACATATACTATAATAATTCTATATATAAATATTAGTATTTATATATGTATATATATGATACGTAATTAATGAGTCACTAATATATTAATAATACTTAGACTCTTGGTAGCGTGAGGTGGCAAGCTGGCGATATTATAGATATATGTATATATATACAGCCGTAGGGATACTACTATAGTTAGCTAAACATGTATATAGTATATTAAATATACTTATTCAATAGTTTATATGTTATAATATATATATATATAGTATATATAATATATTATATAGCTTGAGAGGCATGATGAAATCTTTATACTGCGGGCATAAGATAGGGTAACTGACCATTATTATATGTAAATGATGTAAAACAAGTATATAATTAAAGAAATATTAAAATAAATGTTCCTTGAGAAAAAAAAAAATACAAACTTGTAAATTATCCTTTGTAAATTTTTTCCGTAGAAGTCGTGTGAATCCTACTAGTTTTTCCTCTCTTCTCATCTCTATCTGATCACTCTCGTTCATCCTGCCTCTTGCGCCTCCTCGTCTCTTCGTGCTCCTCTCTCTCGTCTCTCTCTCTCTTTGACCTATCTGATCGGCCCGATCTTCGGATTTTTATCAGAAATTTGTCCTGAGAACCAACTGTTTCTTCCCTCTCGAATTCGTCTCTTAAATAAATAAAAATTAGTTAGCAAACAGTAAAACATCAAACAAGTGCCTTGTGTACATGCCCGCGTGCACAGGTTCCTACGCATGCCACGTTGGCACGTTTAGTTATGTGATCCGGATCTGGCAGATGGGGATAAACGCGGGACTCTTCCTTCGGCCTTATACCGGGACAAAAATGCCTTCTCTTAAGACTTAGCTGTGGCAACCATTAGCTTTTTGGGGGAAGTACGAACTATCATGAATGCTTTAGGGCCCCGGTTCTGGGGGTCTCCGGGGTCATAAGGGGAGGGCCGCCTTAGTCGAACCCTCTGGCCTCCGGGGTTATTAGAAAACTAGCAGAGAACTCGAAAACTGTTTATGATAACTTTTAATATTGTAAAGTCGTTGGGAAATGCACCTACGCAAATTTCTCACCGTTTTTTCCACCTCTCTTCTTGAAAAGAACTCGCAAAAGTTTTTGACCAAACAAATGAACACCAAAAACCAAAATTTGAAAAATTAGATTAAAAACTAATCATTCTATATATTTTCAAAGGCGGCTGTTACAAGTGGGATACAGTCCTGTATCCAAGTATATTCCACATGCATATAACTTATATATATACAATATTTTATATAATATTAGTATATGTATATATATAATATAATATAGTTATATATATATATAATATAATATCATATTATATATATATATATAAGGAACGCGGGATATATATATATAGTATAATATATATATATTATATATATATATATATATATAATATATATACGCTATAGTATTAATATAATATAAATAGGTCTAATTATTATTAGATAGTAGATGATAGTATTATATAGTATATATATATAGTTATATATAATAATATATATAATATATATATATAAGGTATATAGGTATATATATATATATAATATACTTAGGTATTATATACCTATTGCTAGACAAATAATAACTTATATAGGTGCTTAGCCTAGTTAAAAAAAACGCTCGTTTGTGTTCGGTCATTTTTTTTTTTTTTTTTTTTTTTTTTTTTTTCTTAGCTTTTTCCTTGAAATTTATGAAAACGGATTCTTTTACTCTTATATTATAACTAACAAACAAATATACTAAAAGGGAAAAATTATAGGGGACCCATACTTCTCTTTAAAAAATTTTAATGAATTTTACGGCTGATTCCCTTTGGTGGCATGAGGGTTAATTTTAAAACTATTCTTAAAGGAATAAGGAAGAAACTTAGCAGTTTTAAAATACATTAGAAAAAAACTGCATTACTACCATAGCTTAATCAGCATACTCGCGTGACGAATTAATTGGTACGTTTATCCTAAAGCATGCAATGATAATCCCTATAGATCATGCAGGATAGGAATAGGAAAGCATGGATACATCATAAACATCATACATAACAGATAATTATATTATATATTATATATACTATATTATATATTATATATATTATAGTATATACTATACTATATTATATATATGATATATATATCATATATCTATATATAATATACTATCAGATATATATCTATATATATATATATACTAATATATATATATATAATTAATATTATATAGTTATATATAATTATATATATATATAATAATTATATATATATAGATATATATATATAATATATATATATATATATATTAATATAATATATATATATATATATATATATATATAGGTATATATATATAAATATTATAAAGATGGACGGGAACGAATCCGATTTTTTCTTTTAAAAGGGGACGGGGTTACTGTAACTTAAAGACATGCACCTGGCAATAAACAATGTCAATCTTTCCGACTCAAGGTATTTTGGGGTGCTAGGGGCAGAAGTATAAGTATAGGTATATATATAGTACTAGTAATAGTATATATATAGGGTATATAATAATAATATATATATCACTGGAAATCGAGCTATATGTTAGTATAATAAAAGCTTTCAAATGGAAATACGTGAGCGTCATATATGATAACAATATGATGGGAAATAAGCTTAACGAAATGTTTCGTAGACACGCTACTCAAGATGATACTAAGCTTTCTTTCTTTCCTCCGCTCTCTCCTCCTCCGCCCCCGATTCTCTTCCTTTGCGAACTTCGTCTGGCGGGGCGAGGGGTTTTGGGGGGTTATACCCTCTCTTTAAGGTGCAGACTGCGGGGCCGAAAAGCTCCGTTAATTATTACAGGGAATATTTCTATCCCTGTGGAAGGTGGGAATCAACAAGCTTCCATCACTTTCGTTTGAGGAAAAACATCTTCCAAATTCATCTAGAAGTAACGGAAGCGGTATTTTTCAACGATAGTACTGAGCCCATAAAACAGATCATTGGTGGCGGCTTGAGACAAGTTTAAAAAAAATAAAAACTGATGCTTTTTCCGAAGTAAAGTAAATTGGTGCCGCAAAAGTACAAACAAGTCCCATCTACTATTGCGTCGTCTCATGTAAATACAAAAAATTGTTGTGCGCTGTAAATATCTGTCTGATAATTGAAAGTAGAGTTCGACTTGTCTATATTTTCGATAGTCTCTTGTATCTTGCATTTAAACCTTTCAAACGGTATTGAGATGATCTACATAAGGCTAATGTGGTGTTCTCCTTTTGTGTTGGTAAAGGCTTCAAATGCGGAGCGGCTGTGAGATCCAAAGAGACTCCTGCGGCACTGTCTAGAATCGCTGTGACATCTAGTCCACGTTGTTCTTTTTTGAAGGCAAGTGTTATTTGACAGCAATATTGTCCTGCCCGCTGAGCTACCTTCTCTAACCTCTCGGATTCTCCTGATAACTCAGTCACTGTTTGCCTTATAGTTGTCTCTTTCTCTATTTTCTTTTCTCGAGGTCGAACTGAGACTTGGGAAGGTAAAGAATTTACCTTTTCCATTACTTTCTCCGTTCGTGGTAGAACTGAAGCGTAATAAGAAAAAGGAACTTGAATATATTTCATATTTTTATATAATTAAAAATTCTTTATTTCTATTTTCACAGGTCAATAGTAATGGCTTCCATGGTCTTGAAATCCTCGATTCTGATTGGTTCACAGAAGTGGATTTGCATTCCCTATAAAATGAGTTTGATTTGCTTTTCTTTCGTTAGTGCTTATCTGACGGTCGTATGGACAATTAATGTGTTACTTTTCTTGAGATTTATTTCATAAATCTTTCACTTTATTTATTTATTTATTTATTTTTATTTATATATTTATTTATTTATTTATTTATTTATTTGTTTGTTTGTTTGTTTCATTATTTATTTAGTTATATATTTATTTTTTTTATTTCAGAAATGGGTATTAAATGGTTTAATTCTATTTAATATATTATTTGCTCTGAATTTTCCACGTCATCTAAATGCCTGGCGAATAGCACAAAAATTAAGCACGCTGGATGATAAGATTATTCTACGACAATTTACCCAAGAAAGATTCAATAGGTGGTTGCGAGAATTGGCAGGAATTCAAGCAGATACGTATGGGCCCAAAGAAATATCAAGGAAGACTTCGTTTAAGACAAGCCGACGATAGGATTGCGTGCTTCTTCTTTATAAGGGCGCACCCTCACATGGCACTGGTTTGTATGGATAGCACAATTAACCGGTTCAAGTGGCGTGTGAGTATCGGCATTCAACTAGGGAGTTACTCGGGGTAGAGGATCTCGAAATCTAATGTACTCATCTGTGAATCTCTTCTTCTTAATCGGTGTACAGTTTCATTGAATTTGAGGCTACGGCTATGGGCATGGCGGTTATGGAAAGGAAGGTAAAACCAATCGTTGGATGGTAGTTTAAATGGTGACGACTAAATGCCCATATTAAATGTTACGATAGGTCCACCATATCCTACACAATATATAACAAAATATGTCGTACGAAAAATACGACGGGAAGGGTAATGTTCATTCAACATCCATTATAATCACAAAATAAAATATAATCATAATAATATGAATACATATAAAATAAATAAATATAATATATACATATATAATACTAATAATAATATCTACCATTAAATAATTAAATAATAATAACGATAACAATATATTCATTATTTTCATATTTCTAATTATATAGGAATTTATTATATTTATTACATTCAAAAAATAATCATTACCCAAACTTATATGCTTTATTGCTTTAATACATAATATTTATGGTCTCATAGAATAATAATATAAAGCACTGATTATTTTGCTGTACGTTTTGAGCTTCATAAAATATATTTCATATATTAAGTATATTATAGTATCCAATTATGAATAACGGCCACCAATATCTTAAACTAATAATAATCTAATATAAAATACCTCTACACCCCTATACTCAGATAGTAAACTACCCCTATGGAATAATAAATCCAAACGCTGGCGCGTTCTAATTATAGAAAAAGCCTAAACTTATATCATCTTACTATTATATATATTATTTATATTAATATTGATATATATATATTAATTATAATGAGTAAATTAATAATAGAATTAAATAATATATAAGCTTAATTTATATATAATTAAAATAATTATAATATATATATAAAAATAATTAATTAATAATATACCATAAATATAATTATATATTAGTAGAGTGTAATAAATATAAACTAATAATATATGTTTCAACATAAAAAATAATAATAGTAATATTATATAGATACTAACAAAATAACTCTATATTAATTAAACATAAAATCTATATAATATATGATTGACATAAATTGCTTACAGAATATATAGAACATCGTCTAAAAGATCTAAATATATCATAAATTAAAACATATTAAAGTATTATTATATCAATTTAATAAATATAATATAATATTCAAGTATAGTACTGACAACAATGTCTTTAACGTAAACTATTAATTATTTTTTTGTAGATAATGACTATGAATTATACGAGATAAATGAAGCAAATGATACTCGAATATGTAACTACTTATAATAATCCATAATACTGATCTACTATTGAGTAAATAAAGTTTAATCAGACGTGTCGCATTTAAAGCATTATTACGTTTCAGACGATTATATATTTATTATAGTATACTATATATATATATTTAATATATTATTGATTATATCTTTTCCTTTGCAGGTTCCAGTGTATGAGACAGTATACAAAACTGAATACATACCATCTCCAGTCTACAACACAATTTATGAAACTCAATACGTGCCAAATTATGTTACAGAATATGTACCAAAATACGTGACTGAAACCCAATATCAGCCAGATATTAAATACATTACTAATTATGCCACAAAATACGAAACTATTTACACGACCGAGTATGTTCCGAAAATTGTGTATCAACCTAAATACATCACCGAATCATTTTATAAAACACTGTATAAAACTGATGTTCATTATGAAACGGTTTATAAAACGGAGTACCAGCCACATTATGTAACAACCACACAGTACCAACCGAAAGTGGAATACGTAACCAGCTGGAATAGCTGTACCTCAGAAATAGCATGCTTACAAAAATTCTGATGTCAGCGCTAACAATTAGATGTCCTAAACAAATACCAAAAACAGGTTTGTCTGAATTCGAAACCTTTAATGGATATTATTAAAAAACACATTTTACATCGAGAAATATATTTCATTTTTATAATATTTTATATTTGTTAATTGGCAAAGCAACAACTGTTAATAAAAAATGTACTTTTTTTTTTACTGTTAATGAAACATTTTTTTAATAAAAATTAAAACCTTTTTTTTTTTTTAAAAAATCGTTTTCGTTTTCATTTACACGCGAACTGGTTGTCTTCAAACTGTCTCAAATATAATGCTCAAATGTTTCATTTAATATCCTGCTTGTGTCCTAAAAAAAATTTTTGTCTGTACAATTTGAGATTACTTTTCATTTCTTATTGATTCGCTGAAGAAAAATATGATATTAAGTGTGTACAATATTCTCTCTTTTATTATTATTGTTTAGATATTTTGAAAAACATACACTTTATTAAGCGAAATCCTTCGAGTGTCTGAGCTACTTTCACTTTGGATATTCTACTCTATTGGAGTTAAATAATAATTAATAATGCTCACTTTGAGCTCGGCGAGTTTGAGTTCCACCTATAGGTAAGTGCTATTATTACCATATAAATAAATAGATTATATTTATTATATATTGCTGCTTTTATATCTCTTCTTTCTCGTCTCTACGTGCCAAGGACGCTTCCTTATTCAGGTAATTTCCTATCATTCTTTCTCAGATCTTCACAGATATCTTTAGTGCTAACTCTTATATTAATATTATTAATTGAGTAAATACATCGTATTCAATAATATCTATACTAAATTTACTATGAACTAAAAAATCATCATTATCCTAGGGAAAATGTAATCTTTATACGGAATCCTCTTCCTCGATTCATTTTCGGAGCATGATGTGGTGGTCTTAACATATAAATTGTACAACCTCAAATAACTATGATTTATCTCAATAAGCCTTAGAAGGCCATATCTCATGGTAGTCCAATAAATAGCTCTGGTTAGTTGGCCAACAATGCTGTTTACCTTCTGCTAAAGGATGAACTCAGAGTCAAATACCTTTGCCTCTTAATTCACACTCTTTATGATACGAATATACTTAAACTCATATCTCCTCATGAACCTCCACCTCCCGTTCAACGTATACATATTTATGCTCATCTTGATAATATATTATTAATAAATTTATTATATCTAAAAGATGTGTTTTCTTGCTATTTTTCTCGTAGAAGTTATTACATTATAATAGAATAGTTGATTATTATATTCTTGATAGATATTTCTTATGATGTGAGGATCGCTATTATAACTCTTATTATTGTATCTATAAGGATATTCAATCACTCTCTCCTAGTATAATCTGTGATTTCAACTTATGCTTAGATACTAAATATATATTAATACATTTCACTAGTCTATCTCATAGTAGATAAGTATAGGTAACTTCATTATTCAACCTATGCCGTAAAAAGGTAAAATATAACTCAATTCTCTAAATAATATTCTCGAAACAATCTGTTTAATAGGTTGGATAAATACTCACGTTAAATATATTTACCTTCATCTCCTTTACTACTTTTATCTGATCCCCAACCATCTACAACGTCCTGTAAACTAAGCCAATTATTATACTGGGAAACTTTTCAGAGTAGTTTAGATATAATTTATATTTATTATGTTATTCTATTTACTTTATTTTATCTATACTATTTTTGTCTTATACTTCATCTTATTTATACATACCTCGGTTATATATATATTTATAATATATTATACTATTATATAATTATTTATTTTTTTATTATATTATATTTTATTAATTTATATCTTTTTGTATAGTTAATTATATATATATTATTATATTATATCCTTATTGTTCACGTAAATTCCAAATACTGCTCTTCAATACGATCTCAATCTCCTGAGCAATTGTTCGATATATAGATGACTATATTATCCACTGAGCTCTTAGGTGCAAGAATATTCACAAATCATGCGACAATTTATTCTTTATGCTCATAAGTTGTAGAGCTGGTGCTCTAATAAAATATCTATAAACAATCTCTTATTGATACCTTTGTGCGAAAAACGCATTTAATTATATATCTTTTACACATACTAAGAGCCCAAATGTGATACCGGAATACAAACATCTGTGCCATATCATGTTCTTCACGCTATATTGAATTACTACATCTTTTTAGTGTGCTGTTAATACGAAGCTCTAGTCATTGCCTTTTCGTTCTAACTACAATGTCCTCCTTCCTTCCAGGATTCTTAACGTTCTCTAACAACATCAGACATATGCACACTACATCATCCTCAACGAGCCACTAGGACTCGATAACTACACACATACTCACACCCAAATTATTTTTATATGACTTTGTCTTTGACCTTGAAGACTGCTTCCTTTCATGCTTCTAGGTCGTCCAATCTTCTAATCATTCTTAGTATCATGGCGATTCTACCCAATTTCGATACCTCTACATTAATTATTAATTTCTTAAAAGTATAATTGAGATGTTATAAGATAGTATATAATTATATCTATCTCTCAATACTATAATAAAATATGGTATAGTGATATCAGTAAACATCTTCTCAGAATAAATAATCTCTAGTCGATTTCGTGTGCAATATGTAAAATGTGTGTTTTAACATTTGTACTAACAAAGTGGGAGGTTGAACCAGAGTCTCGAATATATATGCAGCAATGATATCTATGCGGTATTTCCGGTCGAGTATGTATCAGTCTACAGTCTATCATATACTACTCACTACGTCACATTTAAATTCTGATATGAGGAATGATAGGTATCATTGTTGTTTGGTAAAATGTAGCTTAGTCAAAATTATTTATATTGTTATTAGATCATATTTAGCTAATATTCTTCTCATGAGAACATGAAGAATTTGATGTGTTCCTGCAACCTAATTGGTGATTGCATATTTTACATCATTTACTCAGTACAGCAAGAACACATATAACCTTAGGTCCATAACAGTATTAAACTAATATAATTACCATGTATATAATATAATTACCAATATAATTACCATATAAATTACTAAACGTTCATTTTAAATCATATATTTCAAATCAAATATATCAAATATACGGCCTATCATATTCGTGCATCGGAATCAGATGATTTGAGCTTTTAAGACCTATAGTACTAATTATTAATGAAGATAATATATATCCTCTAAACTTATGTCAAAATCATATCTCATTATATTATCAGAGGAAATATTTACCTGTGATATAATAACTAGTAAATAAGTATCGCGACAGTATATAGTAGAGGTAGCTTTCTCTATCTTTAATTATTATTGATAGTATAAAACAATTACGTAACTTTACTAATCAATAGAATGGATAAATATTCAGTGCTATACTATATATATTCTAATATGAACCTACAATCAATCCGAGTAACTCATGGTATAATAACATAATACAGAAATGGTCAAACAAAATTACCAAAGTAAGTTTAGGAAATACAACATCTTAATTACCTTAGATTATTGTTGTATTATAATATATATAGCCGAGATTCAGATTATATGTTAGCTTAATTGGATTATCATGCCTAGCATTTTGTTAAAGCTCTGCCTATCATCTCATGTGGGTGGTATGTATTTCTAAGATAATGTTTGTTTAAATGCTTTCGTACTTTATTTAGTATTGTATTGAAAGGAAGGGACCAAGGATTTGTAAAAAGTAACATGTCGAGACATATTCGTAACCACGGATTTAACTAACCATATTCTTCATAAAGGGATTTAGCCACCAAATTTTGGGGCACTAGGATGGTTTATTTGAACAATAGTATCTTGTAAGCAGAACATGTGTCAATGATGTCTGGTTTTCCTAAACAGTCAATAATCTATTAAGACAGGCATTATTGCAAAGAACAGATCCAAATATCTAATTATAATCAGGTATTATATGTATTGAGAGTTGGCGGGATATGCAATAAATTAAACTAAAGATGAGAACTTGCAATAGATTATAACTGTTGAAAGTAATCTCGGGAATATACGAAAGGAGGTAAGAAGTTGCATGGTACTGTAATGAAGGGTCGAAGTATCAACTGTGGGTTGTTTTACATTTTTTCCATAGACTAAAACAGTAAAAAGTTAGTTTCTTGAATCCTACACCGTTAAGTGGAGAGGCTGGGCACCATAAACCTTGATTCGGGTAAATGAAGTTTGGAATATATTTAGCCCTGAAAATTAATATAACCTGTTTTGACTCAGGGGATATTAAGTTATCAGTGAAAGAAGTTTAATCTCATTTAGGAAAGATATTAAAGTTCCGTGCTCGGTACTTTTATATATCTGACCCATTACTGAAGACTGTGGGTTCGCACCGCTTAATAGGTGATTAAGCCAGCTCAACCAAAATACAATCTTCGTATATATATTAAAGATTGCTAAATTACAGCCACTTTTCCAGATCAATCCAGAAACACATGTCCAGCACACACGGCAATATTTTATTCCCTCAATTAATCATGCTCTACTTATTATAGGCTTGTCACACCTGAATGGTATTTGAAAACTAAACATCCATATCATTATTTTATCAAGAACATTTTCACATAAAAAATCAAGCTCGCATCACAGCTAAAAAATCCTCGCCATTAGCAGAATAGCCATGTCACACAATACACTCGGTTGGGTGCAGGATCTACTCTCTCGGGTCACATAATGACATTACTTATTTGAACCACCTATAATTACAAAATTTCTTTGCGGGGAGCGGCTGTATTTTTCAGGAAATGTTTTCTGAAATTTCAAATCAAATTCATAGCGCCCTTCTTTCAAGTCCTTTCCTATAACATAGAATGCCAATTACCATTCTCAGAGTATTTATTATTTTGCAAGTAGAAAAATGATTGCACTTGGATATTTCAATTATACACTTCCTATCTTTCTCTTTCATTCTACTCCTTCTACTCACTTTTCCGACCGCACCAACACTTGCACCCTCCGATCTTCTCTCCACTCTCTCTTGTCACTAGGCCCATTTCCTCTCCTCCGTACTACTACCTTTATTGACACATTTCTCTCAAACCAAAGATTCACTGCAAAAAAACAATAAAGATTTAGCTACCTGGAACTTAAAAAGTACCGGAACTGATCATACTTCAACTATAACACACAATAAACCATCAACAATATAAAATAGTTAAACTACTTTAATATCTCACACCCTATTAAAACAGTACCTCAATAAGTTATCTCGAATAGAGCATAACATATATATTCTTATTTACCACCATCAACATACACTTACACATATATACACTAAGGTGAACTAATATAATCACCCCTCAGCATGGGCTAAAATCGAGGTAATCAGCCAAGAATTAGTCAAGTTCCCTTATCTATTTCATTCACATAACTTTAATACACAGCCACTTTCCTACTCATATCACATAACCTTTTTCACTTACATACTAATCATGCATCATCCGTTTATCCTTTTTTTTACTATCCAAGTACATGTAATTTCTAATATAAGTAAATTATTAATACATTCGGAATATGCTTGTTAATTTTAATAAGATGGGTATATTCTATATCAACAATTTTTCAAATCAAATCGCTATAATCAGTAATCCCCATACTTTTTATATAATTGGTATTATTATATATATTATTATGGCCTCATTTTATTAATTAATATTCTTACTCGTTTATAAATTTAATTATGATTAATTGATGTTATATGATTCAACTTATAACGATTTATATTATAATTGATTTTACATAGTATGTAATTTATATGAAGTATTATTGTGGCAGCACCATTGAAATCGTATATCATTGTATATTGTAGAGGTGAATATAAGATATAGTTACGTAAGAATTAAAGTTAAAATTTTGATCATATATGTTTAAAGCAGTCCGATATCAAAATTATCCATATGTGTATGATTCGAAAAAATAATAAAAAAAACAAAAATTGAGCAGAAGTTCTTCTGTCCTTGTTTACTTAAAACCTTTTTTCTATACAATTAAGGAAAAATGAACTGAAAATTATTTAAACTTTTTCGCGGCCTCTCAGTAATAGAAGTCTTCTTTACCATATTAATTAATATGTCGGTTTATATTCTATTTGATTTAATTGTATTCGGTGCAATTCTATTTGTTGCTCTTGGTTTTCCAATTTATTTTTTCATTTTCACTCCTTATTTCAGTCAGTGGCAGTCAGCGTCAATAAAAAAGCATTTTTAGTTGCATTATATATAATATATATATATAGTATATCTATATATAAATATTATATATATAATATAAATATATATAATATATATATATATTATAATATATATATATAATATATAATATATATATATAATAATAATAATAATTATATATTAATATATATATATAATTATAATAATAATATATTACTATTAATTATAAGTAATTAAAAAATGTAAATCTACCCGTCTATTTTAAAAGAATTTTTAAAATTCTCTAGAGTCTAGACTCTAGGCCATCTTTTTATCCATTAAATTTATTAATTTTATTCTAAAATTTTTATTTATAGTTGGAATATTGAGAGAGATTTTGGTAGTGTTACCAAACCTATGGGCATTTTTCACAGCCTGAACCTCATAACTTAAATTTGAATATAATAACAACTTAATTCAAAATCCGACATTCTCCTGGAAGTGAAGGAAGGGAGAATGTGTTTATCCCTATTGGTAGAGTGCATAAAAGCACAGGAAGAAAGTATTAAACAAAAGAACAATAGAAGTGTGCCATAAAAAAAAGACAATTCAAAAAAGCTCACAACTCCGGAAATATAGAACAGAAAGCTCTGACGGTGGCTCTCATTTAACAAGGCAACAAGGAAAATGGGATGCTGCTTAGAGTATTCAGGAGAGTTAGATGTCACGAGGGCATCTCTCTCTCTCTCTCAAAAGTAAAAGTGGACATATAGAGTGGTGAGAGGCGTTGAGGCAAGGTACATAAAGCATAGCGATATCTGTGACTTCTTTCTGTCATGTAAAAAAAAGGACAGCCACACGAAATTGGATGATTTGGGCCAATAAGGTATAACTGCACTGAGTTCTCATTTAAGATAAAAGATTGTTACAAGGAATATTTTAAGAGCGCTAGTTCGAATTGATACCAGTACATGTAGGATTATTGGTGGGATTACCATCACTTCGTATATGCTAAAAGTAGAATCTTAGGCGGTGCATCCTCACATATGGCGACGTCTATTGTCTGTGACCAGGAGAGCTTGAAGGCTAAATGTAGAAGAAGAGCCTGTAAATGGGATAGAAAGACGACAAGGATTAAACTTTGGATGTGCATGGAGTCGAGTAAATATTTATTATGCTCAAGCTCTCTCGAAGAGCGAGTTGTTTCTAGTCCAGTAATTAGATTTGCATAATGTTCCAGGTGTGATCACCCGGAAATGTGGGCAGATCGGATAATCAGGCTGCCGGTGGTGATACTGGAGATTGACCTCTCTCAGTATTGGAGAAGGTAGAAGGGATGGGAGACTCTCTAGGGTGTTCAAGGTCCGCTATTCATAGCTACCCTCTCACAGCTCTCTTAGTCGATATGAGCTGTCTGGATGTCGGACCAGTGAGCTGATATACAAAAACGGATATAAAGCGCATGAACTCTTTACGACGAGTTTCCATAAGCGCTCTCTCTCGGCAGAGATTTTTAGAGGACTGGTTCGCGTGAAGTCGCCGTTCATACAGGCTCAAGTCACGCGATGACAATCAAGTTTTGGGGAGGTTTGTGAACATTGCTTGTGTACACACCGACACACCGTACACACAGCAAACACACACACACACACGACACACACAGCACACATCACGACAATATTTATATGCTGAGGTATAGCATATAGTTATTCTAAGGCTGTGTTCACTATATAGAATGTGAGTCCTAAGATTATACATGATAAATAGTACTATAAGGGAATGGGTGCTGGTACCCAAATTATAATACGGTTATGATGTTTCACTATGGAACGATAAGTAAATAGGTGATGTACAGCGTCTTCGGTTCTCACTTTTATTTCTTATAAAAATATAGTCACACTCGCATTGAATATACTCTATATATAGGTTTTGTAGTGGAGGTAATAAATGTGAGGCCGTTAGGGTTGGATGCATTAACTATCACTCCATTATGTCGTAAATATTCAAATACAATAGATATATATATACTATTTAGTGAGAAGTTGAAGTTCAAGTATAAAAAGGCTAATCTAGCGCTGTGCCTCAGCATATATGATAATATCGAACTCATAGATCATCTATATCAATAGAAGAGTAAAAATAATACCGTTGGCTGGGAATTAAGATAACGATGTCATTTAAATCTGAGAGAACAATACGTGAGTTAACACTATATAGTATAAACGACTATCACCTGTACGGTAATACGCCCTCAATCCAGAATAATATGATGATATATACGTGATAAGAAAGATAGACGTACATCGAGCCTGGATGGATATCTATAAATATATTTAGATTCAGGATATAGGATAATTGACAAAGTGTGAAGTTGTCTCACGGAATAACCCGATATATGATAATATGATAAGTTTTTAAGCTGAGAAAACCAGGTTCTAATTATGTGTGATGTTACCGTATTATCAGTTTTAAAAGCTTTTATTCAAAGTGTACAGGTAAAGATAGACACCCTAAGACATTCCCAATATGTGATGAGGCGATAATAGTATATCTATATTATATGTACTCCCCAATCAATTAATAACCAAATGCCAGAAAAAGTCGGGCTGAACCGGAATGTGGTGAAAACCCGCGCAATACTGAATAATATGTTTTGATAAACAGGGATCCCTGGTATAATTAACTATACATAAAATATTAATATTATTCTTCTAATCTACATAATTATAATTTACGCATTAGCATATTAGATCTATAATATTATAAATAATTATAGTTAATTAATAATATTAATTATAATTATTAGTCTTTACTCGCATTTAGTAGTCTAAACTTAAGATTGACAACCTTATATTATTAAAAAAAAAGTTAAGCCAAACTATTTAAAATTATAAAGTCATTATAGTAAATAAAAAGTTTTTCACATAAGATATCTATTTAGATATAATACAGGAAAATAAGCTATACTTCCTTTTCTATAACAATGGGAACCGGTGCCATACCAAAAAGTGACTTTTACGCTTTCTCTCGACGTTCTTGAGTAAAGTACTGTTAACACCCAATTCTCCGACCCTCAGCTGCTCCTGGGAATGAGGACTCATGATACCAAGGTGCTGGCTCACCAACATGTGAGCTTTATCCCTCCAGCAACGCCCCAAAATAAAGTGAGAGTTTCCAAAGAAACAGGTTTGTAAAGCACGCTAGGCCGCGATTCATGCCCGTTCGCAAGGCGACAATCACCGCAAGGTGGCCCTAGCTCATGTCGCTAGTGCCCAGTCGTCTCTTGTATAGTCAACTCTCTAGATGTTAAATTATGCTGGCACTCAATTAATCGATGCCCTAAAATTATAAATAAGATTGTAAATAAGAAAAGAACTTAATACAAATATTAATGGAGATAGGTATAACCAAAATTATTAATCTGCCTTCGTCTGGGAATTTTGAACACCGGCGACATTCTGCCTTTGCTGGTTGCTCTCTAAAACCTAGTTCTTAGAACCAAAATACATTATTTTTTGGCTTGGAGAGATAGTCTCAGTGGTTTAAATATAGGGCACGAATTGGATTATATATATTATATGTTCATTAATTCGCATATCATGCGTATAATATAGTAGTAATCTCAAATAATATAATATCTCATAACCCTATAATATAATATTAGATGAGTGAGTCTACATCAATATTGAATAGATTATATATAATACTCTACTAATATCAGTGATACCGTTATCATAATAATCATATATATACATATATTACTTCTAAATATATATATATAACATCTTGTACTACTTACTACTATACTATATATATTTTATATTTAGTTATACATACCAATTTTGGAGAGTTTAAAATGAGTACTAATATTTGAGTATTTATATCATATGCAATATATATATTAAATATTATATGTAATAACTATATATATATATATATTACTATATTACATCTAATGATATTAATATAAGTAATATTATATACCTGAATAATATATATATATATATATAATTATTATAATATGTAATAATATTCTACACTTAATTAATAATGCAGTTGAATACCAAGTTGATAGCAATATTACTGTGGACATGATAAACCCATCCATACATAGATATATTATATAAGATATAAGTGAATTTTATGATCTTATACATTATATGTTGTTAAAAACCAGAACGGACCTCAATTCTATGAACCTGATCTTTCAAGTTTATAAATAAGATAGACACAATAATTAACAGGCGTAGCTATGCTCGAGGTAAAAAGGCAACGGGTGACATAACAGTGCACAATATGGGTACAGATTTTGATAGATCGCCGACACGTCACTATGAGAAAGCAACCAAAGTACGAAGCATTGGACATATATTTTTCAGGAAACACAAGAACAAGAGTATTAAAGCCACTTGCATCGCAGTTTTATAAATTTAACATTAGCCTTTCAAGACGCATTAATTATACCAGGAATGTTGCAAAGGAATACATTGGTACGTCCCGTGTTAACTTTATTGCGCTCATAGCGGTACTGGTTGTATCTGCTCGTTCCAGCATAATGCTCGTCACATGCTCAAGTCTAAATCATATCTCTTTCAGTAATTGCGTTAGTCTCGATTTCTCGATCGCAATTTCACGTTTGTGGCATATTACTAGTGTAGTCGCCCCCGAGGCGCCAGTAAGCGATTTGTGTCTTTGGTGTTTTGTGGTGATTTTTATAAAATGCAAAAATCTTGAAATAAATATATAATAATCAAATTACAAGCTCCAGAATGTTATAGCGATCAGCACCGACTGCTCGTGATACACTGGTCTTAAAGTAATGAAACTAAATTAGCGTATTGGACTAATATTGTTATCTTTTTTTGGCATTTATTTTAAATTGGGGAGGAGGGTAAAAAATTAAAACACCACGGGAATAAAGAAACTGACAGGGTACATATTAAATGATTTCCAAAATTTTTAGCGCATGAAACCAGTTCAAAGTAGTACAGACGCGGGTGCTAGATGCCCGTGGGACGCGGGCTTACTCCCGATATTTCTCCGTTTGGCCAGTCTATGGTCTGGCAACTGGACAGTCCGACGACATTTGATTTTGGTACTGCTTGGAAAGAAATAGATTAAGAATAGTGAGAGTCCAATATAATTATACAAGTCTCATTAAACCAGATCTAGGTAGAATAAAAGATCAAAAAGCCACCCAACTTTAACACCGACTGGAAAATTAGAATGTATAAGATATGCTGAGATTTGACTTGAACGCCTGTGATAATTAATGAAACAATTATTTATTCTCTTGTAAGAGGAATAGAAACTATGACTAGTTAGAGTAGTAAACAATGACAAAAAATCTGGATGTAATAAGACAGCGGAAAAACAATTCTAATTGGAGTATAAGGCTTCATATGGAAAAGTTACTAAGATCCTTTTTCATCGTCTCAAAAGACATATTTATCCGTACTCGTGCATATCGCTTAAGACGTGAGGCTCACCGACATCTTTACCTGTCAATAAACAATGTCGAAGAAGTAAACTATGATGTAAATAGAGGTTCTCAGCGTCATCAAGGATGAGATTGCACAATGTCGACAAGATAATTTCGTCCGAGTGTTCTGTTTGGGACTAATTCATATCATAATCAACGAGCGTAATAATGAATTTCTCATACTATCATAGAAACTCTCGCTGGCAACACACGTCTTGTATATATACTACCCTTTCAAAATATGCTCTCATACTTACCTCTGTCTCTCTTAAGCACTGCCTCTCGCTTTGTTTATAATGTTTTTATGAAGACGAATATGACAATATGGGAGCATAGGGTTGCTTTACTTGGACTAAACGAAAACATTCTCTGACAGATTTGGTGATCGTGAACCGTTTTTGTTATGTCCACGAACAGTTTCTTTACAGTTTATTCTCACTCAAGTGCGTTTACAATAAAAAGATAAACTACCCATCCACATCAGTCTCGCAGTGTCAGTCGCAAATACAATAGGTGCCTGACACATCTGTCAATTCTCTTCTTATGCTACTTTTATCAGTGTGTTCTAGTGGACCAAGGTCGGTAACTTTGGCAAACTTTATTAGAAAGAACGTTTTTGATCTTGAGACCTTGAATTTAGCAACTCTGCTTGAGCATTATGATCACTATAACTTAGAATCTCAATGCCGTATAAATGTAATAACTTCTTCACGTCTCTCCTCTCTTCTCTCTCTCGTCTCTCTAAACTACTCTCTTACTCACTACCTGGCATTCGTATACTGAGCAAAAATTATCAATGAATAGGAAACAACAGATATTAACATGAATCTAGGTCTGAAAATATTATTAAATAATCTCGTTGTAATGGTTCGTTTAAAATTATGAATTGGACAGTAAAGCTATAGTTTTGGATTGTTTATGACGTTGAAGGATATAAGTTTCAATTTATTTTTCAAATTTATTATTCAATAAATATGACTTATTATACTATCCGTGAGCACTTGTATTATTCTATTTTGATTGTTCATCAAATAAACACAATTCGTATTGGTACATTATGTATAGTATTGAAATCCAGTGTTATTTTTAAATACTGTAATAACTCTAGAGTATATTGCATATTATGTCCTTTACCATACCGGAATTTCCTCTGCAATCTATCCCTCTCTTTCTATCACCCTTCCGATTTCTGTCCCAGGCCTGTAATTCGAATCTCCCGGTGCCTCACACTTTTCTGGCCGTATGATCGCTACGAATCTTTTCTAAATCCACCGACATTTGCTCATGTCCAAAATGGGTTAGTATTATACCATTCTAAGCGTTAATCTGAAGGTCGTAATCTCAATTCGATAGTGCCTCATCGTACACAGTGCGCTTCTCCGACGCTGGTACTATATCTTAATACACAGAGGATACTGACATACCAATAAAGTGGAACCTACTTTAGGACTGTTCCACAATAACAATGGTGTTAAAGAGACCCGAAGTCATAGATGTGCGCTCTCTATCTCAAAAGTGCAAACCTACCATGGACTACTCAATCTGAGATAGTGTTGAGGACAATCATGATATAAGGGTCCGTTGTTGATTAATTTTGGCAATGGACATTGTACATAATCTCTATATGGCTCTCAGTATCTGTAAGAATGCGGCATTGTAATTCCACAAGCAAAATTCTAATCACGGTCCAGGGTGAGCTATATATCTCAGGTGGCAAATTGCGCTCCGCCAAGTCTTAACGCCAAATTCCTATATGATATATTATATTTATCTCGCTACAACTCCTTTTGGCTTGTATCTTCACACGGAGAGCTGATTTGTATATATTGAATTATAGCATCAAGAACTGTTCGAACATAAACATCTCATATCACGCCCGCTTCGTTTTACGAAATCTTCCGCACACGTATTTATTTAGGTTCTTAGTACTATTTAAACAGTGAGCCAGATAAACATATGTAAGGTTTCCTTCTTTTCATATAGAACAATCATTTACACTTTCACTTGAGAGTGTTGAGTCGTCAATGAGTCGCCCTTTCTTATCAAAGAGACAACGCCACAAACACCCAATGTATGCAGTATAATAGGAGTTTCATACTCATATGGTGCTCAGTGTAGAAACACAAAAGAGCTCACCAATTCATTTATAATTCTGTCTAATTCCAAAGTACTCCAGATGAAGTCTAGTACTTTTACGTCTGGTAATGTTAAGGTCGACTTAAATACGAGATTCAAGAACCAAGTCCTAAGGACCAATATCGAACAACAGTTTCTGAAGATGTTCGTGGAAGGGTGGGTAGTAATAACGCAAAGGACACCAGGCAGATTCAGGCTAAATCTAATTAGATCTCTTGTAATTGTGCCATATTCATTGCATTCTCACAAGGCAACCTGTATCACTCTTAGGGAGGATATTCACTTCTAGGCATATGATGTTTAACAATAGTCAATAGTGTCTACATGCGAGACCAGTATGCGTCCACGCATGTGCTAGCAAAGATGCGAGCTAGTTATCGTTTCGACTCACAAACTACTTGCAGATCTATTGCATCCTCTGCTAACTGGATAGTAGGTATAATAGTCGTTTGGGTGCATAAAGGCGCTTGTAGTGTTGATGTGAGATCCGTCGGAATATTTTCTTATAAGATTTGGACATCGAATGAAGGAATAGAGAGATAGACAATATGGATTTCGAAATATGGTTTAGCCGGAATAGAAATGAAATTGCACTTCATGCGGCATATTTTGGATTGGCAATTGAAGGTGCGGGCTAAAACATCGACTGATAAGCAATATGCACCATATGCATATGATTGTAAACACAGATAGTTTATGATTGTTTATCGCTGAGGTAGGTGTCTAGTGATACTGGGGATAAGAAGGGAGAAGACTCCCGCGGGAATCAGCAAGATAGCGGGTACTGATGGTAGATGACAATGTACTGCATAAAAGAATAATGGAATGAGCAGTTCGGTATCTGGAGGTAGGGCCGTGCCAAATAAGAAAGTTATTATGTGTTATTTATTGAAACAGGCCAGTGTCTCCCACAGCTGAACTCGATGAGGGCATTAATACAATAGAGAGCTGCCGACTTGGATGGGCTAAGTGGCAGGTCCGATTAAGACTCCTGTAATGCTCCCTCAAAGCACCACTTTGTAAAAAAGTGGGTCTGTGCATAAATTACATCGATCATATATATTTTGATCATCTGTCAAGATATAAAATTCAAAATAATAATTCTGGAAGCAATCCAATAAGAGAAGAAAATAAAAGACCTGATTGTAATAGAAAGACAATTTAAAAAAACCTAAACCAAAAAAAAAAAAAGACATAACAAAAAAAAAAAAAAATATAGAAAAAAATGACAATCAAGAAAAAGAAAAAAAAAAAAAAAAAACATTTACCCCCTAAAAAACAAATCCTTAACTCTTTAATGTTAAATTTGTATTGTATTTACTGTTATTTAAGATGTAAATTAACCTCTACCCAATACTTTATGAACCAGATTAAACTAAACATACAGTTACATTAATAACTTGGCGGCGTTTTATTATACACTGCAAATTCATCAGTTGTTTTTTTTTATTTTTTTTTTATTTTGTCATTTATAGCCAGTAATATCACCTCACTTGGATGGAACGCGCTTAGTATTCCAAGTCGTTTCTGGTTCATCGCTGATCGTTTCATGTCTTTTATTCGTTTTCATTTGAGAAAAGGAACGTTCCCCTGAGCAATTTGTAGCCAAAATCGGTAGGTAAATTCTCGCTACAAAGGGCTGGATCGCTGGCCATCTGCCATTCACACAATGCAACAGTGCATATACACCATGTCACCAACCCAGGCCCAACTTCCAATAAGAGCCAACCTAATCCCGAATTAAAGAAACCACACATAAGAGCTGCACTCAGTATAACAGTAACGGGAACGGTCATATCCATGCACAGCGAAATAGAACAGGAGGACGAAGAGAGCCCCAAGTGTGGTGCACAGAGTGTCCGCCAGTGTTTGAAACACAGCCACAGAAGAGGACATACCGCGGTATGTGTGGAGCATTGGCCTAAACATCTTGATGGGGCACTTCCGAGCCCGCCGAGCTATTCCATTATCCAGTTTCGCGGATATCCTGCGCTGGAAGTCCGCTCCTAGAGTGATGAAACAAAAAGACAACAAGTCAGTACTTTACCCTGGATTTCTTCAATACCAAAATCTTTAAGAAACGAAACTACTAAAGACATTTGAACAACGCATTCACGCGTCCATTTCCGACAAGTGAACCAGAAAACGATCTTGGAGTACTAGCGCCTCCAATCCAATGCGATACCAGTCGATTATTCACTCGCAATAAAAATTGGACATAATGAAAAAAAACTTAGTCTAACCTTTCTGTATTAAAAAATACGACTTATCATTGAATGGTCTTGTCTCACGTTAAAATATCAGAAAAGTCCAAATTAACATTTCTGGATTTATGGAATTACAATAAAAAAATACAATGGAATAAAAATTTTGATATAAAAAGTAATTTATTTTTAATTAATGGTGCGGTGCATTCAATGTGAAATCGTACACTAAAATGGCAATTTCAAACAACCATTTCAGGATTGCTTCATATTTGGTGTCAATTAGGGTTAGACACAATAAGGAAAGTGCCAAATTTTAGCTCATTAATTCAAACGCTATAATGCCCTAGGGCCATCAGGGTCTTAATGGACACTGCCTAAGCCATCATGCCAGCTCTATTTGGATTTGCCCTATCTTCTATTAACTATCGCCTCAGATATAAAAACTTTTTAGCCAACCTAATATCATTCATTATATACACTATAAGTACTCCTTGATTTGCCCTTTCCACCAGACATCTCTCCTAGCAGCACATAATATCTCTTATCCTTATTTGCATTTCTAATCCTTTACCCGCCCTTCAATCCACAAATATCCCGTAAGGCAATTATTTCCCAAACCTCAATCCTTTTCTTCATCTTTCAATTTAATGTCCACGTCTCACATTCACACAGGACATTTCGACCAAATTTACACTCAAGCAAATTAGTGTTTGTGAGTGAACGATTAGCCACTGATCGGCCATATGTCCAGATGATATGTACACAAACCAATGCTTTAAAGTATCGTGAGACGAGAGATCATTGGACAATGTAAGAGATGATATTCTGAAATGCCTGGTCCTTGGTATAACCCCTCCCAACATCTCAGAAACTGTGTATGTGAGTAGGATTGTCTATCTAAATCTATGTATAAAAGTCTATAGTTTGAATTGACATTTAAATGAAGTGATTTTTTTTCTACATGAGAATATGAACTTTTATGACATTGTGTTTGGGTTGTCTTTTGAAAAGGCGATATTGGATTAACCTCGTGAAATGTGTAAAGTTTTATGAAAGATGGAAACAATGTTGATAAATATTCTGTCATAAAACCTAACTGAAATTTTAAGGGCGACAATTGAGAGTTGTATGTTAAACAGTCTGAGTAATATTCAATAATAATGTGTGTAATACAAAAGTGAGCAAAAATATTAAACTAAGAATTGGTTAAATTGCAATTTGCTGGATAGCACTACCGTAATTAATTGCTTGAGATACATGCTTTATATGAGACTAACATTGTTACATCAAATTAAAAGCTAATCTCATTTTCCATTGTTATATTGAGGATATAGGAATTATGATACGGTTTTAAACTGTGGAAAGTCCTAAAAGTCACTTTTTTAGTTTATTTAATGAGCGAGGTGATGAGATTGATTGGATAACCTAATTAAGTTGTTAATATTAAAACAAATAAGGCCAAGATGGGTGGATAAAAATGCTGAAGATTCAGAAGGACAAGAATGCCCGGAAGAATTACAGGCGGAAGAAATGAAGGTGATAGAAAGAGAGGAAATTCAAGGAAAAGAATTGAAGAAAAGGATAATATATATATATATATATATATTATATGCATATATATATATATCATAATATATATTATATATATATACTATAGTATTATATATATAATACTTATATATATGTATATATTATATATTATATATATAATATATATATAGATATATATATTATATATATATATAATTATATAGAGAGTGACAATGCAGAGAAATAGAGAGAGAGACGAGAGAGAGATCCAGCGAGAGAGAGAGAGAGAGAAGTAGATGAACACCGATGTCATTCATCACTTACTGATTAAAACAAAACATTTTATCAAGGTCCTCAAGATCAAAACACGTCTTTAATCAGAAACATTTCATAACATGAAAAGAGAAAGAGATAATTGACTTTTTGGACACACTGGACATGACTGGATGGGTTCATTTTTTTTTTAGCTGATGGAACTGAAGAAAAAACTTGTTCGTAGTGACTTACGAAGCTTAGACAGACGATTTGTACAATGTTTTTCGTTCTAAAAAAAACCATATGTAATGGCTAGAATCGTTGCATGCTAGAAACATTATAAGCAAAAGAAGATAAGCTAACGACTTATTGACATTTTAAAATAAATATCAACGAAAGAGTTTCATGAATTTGGAAACGTGTTACGTCTCATAGTATACACCCGAAGTATATATATATATACGACTTATATATAACTATATATATATATATGATATATCATATATATATTAATATATATAATATATATATATATAATATATATATATATATATATATATATATATATGCATTCATGGTCGGTTATCTGCCTCCACCATCCATATTACATAATCGATCTTGTAGATCCGAAACACCATTTCCTAAAAGTCAAATCGAAAACTGTTAATTGTTAAATTAATTTTCAAAATCTTAATTCAAAATAATACCCAGAAAATATATTAAAAATGGAATGAGAACTCGGATGAAATGTGATTCTCTTGAATGCTAACAAAGGTTACGACCAATGTTCACTCGTTCCAGTTTAAGTTCTAACGTTTACTGTACCGTTATAACGTTGAGAAAAGCATTAATTATGAATGTAGACGCCATGACACTTTTTTTTATTATTTAACGAATACCATAGATGTTATGCCATTAATGCATGCAGGGACCCGCGCAAGTGATATCGTGTCGCTCCCTGGGCGATATACCAGGTACCTAAACTGCATATTAATTTCTCTTTTTCCTTGTTGTTTTATATTTCACTCCCCGCTAAAAAAAAAAGGCAGATAAAAAATTATAAATCTTCTCAAAGTAATGTAGTTCATTACTTTATATAAGAAGTGATGCAGAGCTAAATCTGGACCTTTATTTTGATATTCGTTGTAATTCATGTCCATTTCTGACAATAATAAAAAATAAAACATTACTCAAAGTTTCTGGCCGCCTGGGGCTCTCCTTATACCACTTTGTCGAAATCGGTAAGTTATGAAAAAATATTGGAGCTTGAGCTTAGACTGGAAGCAGATAACCCAGTCATAGCAGCTATCATATATAGTGATATATCATATAATATATATATTAATATATATTTTTAACAGTATACTTATATATAGTCTATATATATACACTAGGATATATAGTATAGTATATCTAAATTATGATGAGGTACTATATACTCATCGACTAGATTATAATACTTTATTAACATATAATATATATAGTATGAACTGCGACCATTATATGATCATACTATATATCACTATATATATATCATACTATCATATCATAATATATTATATTATATATATATATATATATATAAATATAATATTATATACTATATACCTTTAATATATAATATACTATTATATATCAAATTATTATAACATACTATAATAATATAATACTATAATATATATATTATATATATATACTTAATCATATATACATCACATATATAATATATATAGTATATATATTATATATAAATATATGTTAAATTTATTGCATATTAATCATCTCAATTATATAAGATTGTACAATAATCAGAACACGGAACATTTAAATGAGAGGGTAAAGAAATTTTTCATGCCTTCTTCTGGGCACTTTGAAACCATTCGCATGTTGCGAATAAATGACAGATAATACCCGGTGCTTTACCACTGAGCTATCCACCCAACCGCAAACAAAGTTTGGTTCTAAGGAACAGTTTTTACAACGCATAGCCGCCAGCCTAGCAATGCGGGTTGGTTCAATCCCAGAGAAGGCAGTAAACTTCTTTACCTTTCCCAGATCAAATGGTTCTTCTATGCCTTGTATTCTGGTACTCAACAATCTTATATAATTCTCAGCGTATTTCAATATGCAAATATTTATACATCTTAGCAATAGTCTAAGAACGAGGGATTAGGACAGGCTGGGGCACCTTGGTAGATGTCGCCTTGAAGGATTGCTCGCGGGTCTTTAAAAAGACTGTTCTTGAACTCCACTATTTTATGGGCGCTTGGGGGTATTAGCTCAGTGTGGTATAAGCACTTCGTGTATATTGCCTATTCTAACATGCGGTGGTTCAATCCCAGACGAAAGGCAGTCAAATTTCATTTCACACACTTCCCGACTTAGATCACTGTTTGCCCTTCTCATCATTCGCGATACTAACTACGATACATCACTCTATACATATATCATACATATACAAATATAACACTATAATATACTATACTAATATATATACTAGATAAAAAATATTATATTAACATATATTCTATATAAATATATTATATATATAATTATATAATGATTCATATATACTTATATACTCATATTAAAATTAATATATATGAAGCCTTTTCAATTTTCAGTTATGGAATTTAGCCGCGCAATCGCCAAGACAAATTCGCCTATCAACCGCTGGACCACTGTTTGTTAAAGATTGATCATGACATCTCGGTAAGGCGGCACTGCCTTTCCTTCCGTCTTGTCGCGTTAGTATGAGAGAAGGAGTCTACGGAAAACATGAGAAATGGAGATTCAATATAGAAGGAGCTGTCCTGTTACTCATGTAGGGCGTTCACCTGGATGAGAGAAACGCGTCTTTATATCGTACGTCTCCACACCGTACGCGAGTACAATCACCTGGGGAGTAGTACTCAGAACTCTGCTACTACATATCCTTCTTCACATAAAATATCCCGGGCGTAATCGCGTCGAGAAAGAGTTACTACACTTGATTAAAATGCTGATACGTTAAAGGGTCGAAACAGAAGCTCTTACATCGTCGTTTATCTTATTGCCTAATAAATGTAACGAGAACGTCCAATGCACCTCACCTTAGAACGTCTGAACCCCAAGACTCTGTCAGCACTCCACTCCATATACTCTTTCCTTAGGTACTAAAATCGAATTTCTGACGATTACATACTGGCTGTCTTCTGACTTAATACACATTCGCGCTGGTCGTGAATGGAGGTTATGTTATCGTCTGGCTAACTGCAGCGGTCCCGAGTCCTCCGAGATCCTAAGCTTAGAGGCGGGTAATTCAAACGTCTCACCCAGCGGACAGAAAAGAAAAATGTTCTTCGCGGCGACGGCTGTTCCTTTTCTTTCGTGTCACGCAGTAGCCGAACTTCTCCCACGCTCTCCAAACACCTGTTAACTTAATCCGCGCGAGCCTTCGCTCCCCTCCATATCGCAGCTAATCATCTTCTCTCAGATTTAAGTGGCCAACCTCGACGCTTACCTTCTCAGTGCCGAATCGTCTCTCTGCTCACTGTCAGAGTCACGTGTCCTCAAGTCACCATCACCCTTTTAAGCACAATATGTCCCTGTAAACTCTAGGACATACACCTTCAACCGATCAGATGTTCAGACCCCTGTACTTCATCTCCCTCGAAAGTGCTATGATGTATCCCCTGTGCACTTACATCAGATATCATCCTAGTTCTGATCTGCCAGCGAAAGCGACAACGTTTATCGAGATGTGCTTGACGCGCAGGGAATTTAAAAACCCTCTAGATGATCAATATAATCTAAAAACTTTTTTTCAACGTTTCTTTATTTAATAACATAAACCTTCTTAGTCTATAGCCATACAAATTAGTTTTATTTTCAATTATGACCATGAAGACTTTAAAGAACGATAAATAAGAGGTTCGGAAGAAAATGAAAAAGTACGTTTATTTCCTTCCCTCGAAATAAACGATTTCCACTTTCGGAGGCATACCGTTACCGTTTCACACGGGAGTCCCATCTGCACAGCGAAAATTGCGTGTTACTCACAACATGCGCGGACTTCCAAATTTATAAGACTCTCCGCCACATCACACAAAATGCATTCTGTCGTCGTGCGTGAGAGACTCAGTCGGCTCTGGGCGTGCGTTATTTAATTATTACGCAGGTACCCCCATTATAGTGCAGCACTCGATATCTGTAGAGAAGATACCGCCTCGAACGCGAACTTTTTCACTTCCCAACGAACCTGGCGTAGGCTATGCTGTTGCGGAACAGACGAAGAGATCGCGCGGAATTACTTTTAGAGTCTGTTTAAATTGCTTTAACCTGTCTCGCATTGTTCCGGTGATCGTGAGGTACCTTCGACGGAATAACCACGTTATACTGAACCGAGCACACATACCGCTTAGTGCGACGTTAATTAAAGTTATACGAGTCGATATCATGTCGGTGAGGTCGAGACATTTAGGACAGGAGTAAGCATGTACTATGTACGAATGCATGAGGAGGAAGAAGAAAGAACTAGTATTATGATCCCCGATCACTAGTGTGTTACTCTAAAAGTACTACCACGAGTTCACAAGGCTCTATCAACAGTATGTTCGTGACGCACTGCAGATTCGAGCACATGTCTTTCCTACACGGCAACGCACTTAAGTTCCCACTCAGCCGACGGACAACCTCCGGTCGAACGACGTATTGCCCTTCCCGATATAGGTACATCTTCGACACATGCGCAATTCTAAAAAAATTTAATAATGCCGTCTTCGCCTGGTTTACTCGGAACGAAATGCAAAAAAAATGGGGGCTCCGAACTGTGCAGTGTCCGCGTAATAGGAAATAAAGAATGTCCGTTAATATTTGATGGAGAACAAAGCAAAAAAAGAGACAGCGATTAGCGGTGTCGCTTTTCGCTATCGGGCCGGGGGCTTTTCGTCGGGAAAAAATCAAAAAAAAAGACGACGAATGACGACGACCACGACAATTTACTGTTTGTTATGCAACCCACCACTTTATCCGGTGAACGTTCAAAAACATCGCGAATAAACACTCGATATCGGACGGCTGGTTAGATGCGAGCTCCAGCGACATTTTTCGCAAAGAACTTCTTTCTATAGAGTTCCGGACTTTGTTCTGTCGTGAGTCATTCGATTACAGAATTCTTTCCAGTGTGCCCGCCTTTACGGGGCCACTCGAGAGATTCATTGCACCTATTCGTCCGTCGTCCCGGAATAGATGTCGATAGAAATGCGGCGTTCGCGGTACGTCGGCGGCAGTAAACGAGCATTGGAGGCATCTTCGCCCGACCAGTAATATCGGGATGCCGTGGGAGGTGGTCCATTCGTAACTCTGGCTTTGTCCTCAGTAAAAGACTCGAGCAATCGTGCGTATCGAGCTCGGTCGCTACAGAGAAGCTTAAGGTAATGTACTCGCCGGTCGCCCGTGGAGTGCGCCGATGTTCGCATATGCAGCACAGCAAGTGTCGTGCAGACTCCGTGTCATGATGGGGCTCGGTTCGTTCGAATGACGTGCGTGCCCGGAAATATCGGTCGTAGTGAGGGGACGTCATTCAGAGAAGGGTATTCGCATATCGCTCCGCTCCTGAACCAGACGATTCCGCAAATGTGGCTTCGGCACTTCCTCGATCACTATTTACTTATCACCGGGATTCTAGTTGAAACACCTCCGATAGGTATCGCACATACACTCATCGCTCTTATCTCGTCGTCCCGGGAGGGTGCTATCCGTGCGGCGGGCGCTTCATATTGCGCTGACGGATCGTTATTAAGAGGGACAATATATTGCACAACGATAAGTATACGACGTTGCGTCAAAATCCCAGGCACAGAGCGGTGAAAGCGACGCGCTGGCCACTTAACTTGCCGAGCTGTCTCGCGGGGGGAACGAAGCCCACCGCGACGATGGTGTTTACTGCAAAGAATGAACGGACTCCTCGGCATCGCGTTCGCCGCGCATATTTATCCGCAGCGAGCACGATATGCTACCGAACTAGATACGGCGTCCTGTTAGCAGCACGTTAGTGAAGGTGAGAGTTTTCGATCTACTGCAGCCTCTAATCATGTAGCATCGAAGTTCGTCTTCTCGGAGAGTCGTCTGATAGGAAACGGCGAATCCCCACCTGTCCTCAGTCGACTATTTTCTTTCTCTTGACTTCTACAATTCTTATCTGGACAGAAGAGGTGATTGACCTCGGGATCGATCCGCGTGCGGGTGGGCACACCGATAATGAGGCTCGTCGGCGCGAGGCGGGCTTTGTCCCTGCTAATTTATAAATAAAGTTTTCTTCACGCCGAACATTCTAAAACGAAATTCAACATGGACGGTACAATCGTAGATTCTGATAAAAAAGCGTTTTCACGACTTCATATCAGTCATTTTGATGCAGAATTTTCAACTCTGTGGCCGGGCTTGTCTCCCTCAGATACCGACGGACGATCAGGCAGACGCCGCAGCGAGACGTAAATCCGATGGACAGAGAGTCATATATTCGGGCCTGCCTTTGACTCCGATAGGACAACTTTCCTCCTGCCGCAACGTTTGCTCGAAACATTCGAGGCCCGTGCATATTTTACTACCGCGCTAATAGGCACTCCGCTTACTAATAGGAACACGGTACTCTTTTACGTCTCGCGAGCGACTCGCTCCTGCGACATTCTACATCCAGGCCACAATATACTCTTTAAGAAACCCTACGACAGCCACACCGCACACCGAAGACACTACGAGCTCGTAGAAAAATCCTCCACTGTCACCCGTCCGAAGAAATCTTCACGTGTGTCCGCGTTTCATAAATCGTATATTATTCACTCTTAATTTCATTCTCACACACCACTGTTGCTTCGGTTGCAGCCATGACGACCTAAGATAAAACTCCCCGGCCGGTCACTTCTGCTTACATTTTTGCTAAGCAGACGCGGAAGTCGGGGGAAAAAGCCCGACTTTTCGTGAGGAGTCATCAACCGTGATCGCTATATTTCTCCGTAAAACTTCTGATAACGGCTCTTCTCCTCTTGAAACGTTTACCCCCCGAGAGCCCGCCGAATTCATCTGTTATCGAACAAGTCGATCGATTAGGCAAAAGTGAGCTACACTGGGCTCGAGGTCGCGGCCTGAGTAGCTCGCCTGAAAGAAATATTCTTACAACCCAATACTTGCCTGGCTGGTCGGAGAGTCGCTAAAATTCGTACTGACCGGATCACACGGGCCACAGAACCATTGGTACTCGGTCTTGTGTCGAGTAGCGAGGACCTAACGGTATCATAAAAATAACTTCGTTCCTGTGTCGGAAAGATTTCTCCGAGAGGGCCCAAGTACTTCCGGGATAATACGCAGAAGCGCTGTACTCCGAGCGACCGTCTCGGTCTGTTAGATGGCATTTTTCAAAGCCGATAAAAACCAATGCTAACACGGCACAAGTTCACGACTGCGAACGAGTCGTGTCGATCAAGCATCGCGTGACAAACGAGACGGACAGTACTGAACAGGCCGCTCCTCACTATCATTTTCTCCAGCATTCACAAAAAAGCGACTTCCAGGAATATACCTTTATGGCCACCAGGTTATACAACAGATACCTGAGGCGCGAAGGCCTGCTTGTGACGAGAATGGTTTGGGGCAGGAAATCGCGCTCTTAGAGAATCAAATTCTGCCACGCTTGAGACAGTTATAGCGAAACGGACACCCACGTATCGGTTGGGCTATCCCCACAGATACTCATCGAAGGAAACTGTGGTTTTTTCGTTAATCCGACGATAACAGGTGCCTGTTGGTAATGGTGCTCTCAAAACTAAGCCACACAGCGTCTCTCAATACACGCGCACCCATATAAGGCGACGAAAATCTCGCAAGCGATCTCAGGAAAAAGAAAAAGATTACACCGTAAACTATAGCTCAATACATCCCATTCCACTCTGATGCGGCCCCGTACGGTCGCGATACTAATATCGTGCCCACAAAGAATATCTTTCACGTCCGTTTGCTCAAAAACAACCGCGACGATCAGTCTCGCGAAGCCAAAAAAAGCATTCTACCTTTTTCTAGGCATTTCCAGCCAGAGCACTTTTGAAAACTAACTCACGTTTACGAGTATGTCAAAAATCGAGATATCCATGCAATCGTAGCGAGATTTAACGCCATCGTCCTTAATTTGATGATGATCTAAGGCCCAACTCCGGAAATCTCGCGCGATTAGCGAAAATGTTTCGCCTCAACTATCGGTGTAAAACGTGAGACCGATTACGAGAGGCGCAACCATCCCCTCTGCCCCTGAAATTTATTTTTATAGGTTTCTACTCCTACATATCACGAAATCCTAATATGAGCTACAATTGATGGGAGAAGTCAAATTTTAGATCGTGAACGAACCCTTTTTAGTCTGAAACCCGACTGCTAAATCAATACGTAAATATCCAACGGATTTACGAAAACTCTCAGAGATGTGAACGACATAATATAAATAACCGCTATCAGTTATTAACCTCTACCCTATCAATTTATATATTAGTGAGGTCGGGGGTCCAAGTAGATTATCTATAAGCGGAGTAGTCACTCAGGTTTTCAGAATCCTGCATCTGTACCATATCATAAGCTCACCGTGAGAGCAACTAATTTTTGCACGCCTATATTACTCGAGGTGTTATACTCAAAAATTCTCGCGAATGATGGCGCTTTAAAGATATCGTAAAGCGCATTTATCTGTACGCACATCATACGTCGTATTATTGGAGCTGGTTCTCGAATTAGTCCTATAATAGGAGTATGTGACGAAAAACTGATAAAGGACAGGCTAGTACCACCCGTTTGCCCTCTTCACCCCCTTAAATATTCGTTTTACACAACTTATCATACCGATTTTAACAGACGCTTCTCTATTTTCCTAGGCCGTAGTCATGAACTAGCTTACTCGGCTTCAATAACGATAGCGGTATATATCTATTATCTACTAATTACCTAAAGTAAGTCACCAGCACCGCCATTGGGTGTAATACGCTATCGATATAAATAATAAGTAGAGGTAACTTTGTATAATAAATATGTCCTTATTCCCAATGGACCATCACCAGTGCAAAAGAGAAATCTACTAAGACACTAAGATAAAAGTAATTAGTGAAAATATAAATAAGGTACTTCGCGACCCAACTGGGAAATCAGAGATAAGACTGAAGGCTCTTTAAATATATTAATTATATATCATTGGAGGAAACTGAAATTTATACTTTTCACATATGCACGGAATGATCTGTATCGACATAACGACTACCATTTATTATAGAATACTCAAGCGCTCCAAGTAGAAGAAATGCACAGAAAATAAGGTAGACTTACAGTATAAAACCTACATAGGCGAATCTGCTGAAAAACACTTACGAGTTATGGCAGGTTGTTTTATTCCAAGAAAAACACGGACAAGAACCGTACACATTAGCAAGCCCGGACGAATATATCTCATGAATATCGAATAATGAAAAAACATCTTCTCGTTTCAATAGGATAAATGGTCACTCGTATCTCCGCAATTCCCACACGAACGGGCAGATGACGTTAGGTCAGACAAGCCTCTCAGCCGCATGTAGGTATATTGATAAAAAGTAAAAATGATCATCGGCAGTGGATTATAGAAGAAATACTTAGATTAATTTATTATATTTATTTACTTTTTTTGATAAATATATACTAACAGTATATAAAAAAGTCTGACCATAATATTGAAGAATAAAAATTAACTAATCTATATATATCTTTCAACAACTTTGGTAAATATGATAATTTGACTGAAAGATATAAGACCTTTCTCTACTTCTACTGCGTCGATATATTTAAATACTTTGAGATAGGCGTTTTGCTGCCCTTTCGTTAAATAATTTTTCCTATCGCAATTAGGAGTGTGACATTTTTCGAGTATTAAATCAATCGCTAGCGAAATAAGTTTTCATTGTAGACTGCGTGGGGAATCCAATTACTGAATTTCTACAAAGTAGTCATTATCCCTATGAAACATTGAATTATATTTCTTAATATCTTAAGTGTTTCTCTCTTCAAAATAAAAGTATAATAAAGTAAAAATAATGATTAAAATGATAATTAATTAATACCTAAAAATATAACATAAATATTTAGCGGTATGATTTTATTAAAACTAAATTATGGCACATACATCCTTTTACTTTCTTAACATGTAAATATTTAAAAATTTAAATCCTAGATAAATTACTCAGCGGAGAACTGAAATTAATAATAATCATATAACTAATTTAATCAATTAAGACGTGTTGTAACTTAGTATGGATTTTATAGTCACCAGTCTTTATAAATTTCAGGAATGAAATTCCCAACTTATATCTCAAATATACTATGTGAATAATGATTATACCTCTTTCTCTCACTCAATAGTCAATAAAATCGTAATATATTTAAAATTTAATGACGAAATATATAGCATTTGGGTAGCTAAATAAGACTCTCACTCGAGCGAAAGAAAACAATTCTTCAATAAATAGCTTGATATTATTTATATTATTCAATATAATCATAATATTCTCATTTTATTTTCGCTTTACAATGACATATCTAATAATAAATATTTAAGAATTTTTATAACATTTTCTAAATGAAGAGGTAGTGTGAGAGATAAGAAATTAGTGAGCAGAATTACTCATCAACAACATTAGAGTGAAATATTAATATTTTATCGGAAAATAAGAGCATGAAATCGCTTAAACGATATCTAGATTAAAGAAAAAGAATCTGAGAGAAGTCAAACATGAGTAAGAGGAGTACCTCAGATGATATCGACGATGAAGTATTGTCTCGACCATGGAGGGAGAGTTGAAGAGGTACGCATGTATAGAAGAGTGAAGAATATAATGAGGGGCAATTCTACTAGCATCGAATCTCATCTGAGTGCGCGAATTTCTAAATAATATGAATCAAAGCCTTGAGGAGAAAGAAGATGATATCCGGTATATCGACCCGGAATCGTAAATATGTCGCAAGAGAGTCAAATGTAAGCCTCCGGAGACGGGAATGAAGAAAAATAGAGCACGTGAGAGTTTTTGTTAAATGCTTCGTGCGATAAACTGTAGAATACCGTTCTCCGCAGAACGTTACGATGGCACCAGAACAGGTGAGCTAAAAACGAAAAAAAAAAATATCCGGTTAAAAGTCGATGCGCCGAACAAAGGACTCAGCTCGAATTTTAAAAGCGCTCCGAGCGTTCTTGCGTCTCCGCGCTCTCACCCACCTCTCTTTCTCTATTACGAACTGTCACCGGCTTGGTATAGTATAGATCTTATAAACGAAAACTCGGAGAGATCTAGTCAAAAATATTTGCTAGACTGAGCTGTCTCTTACTTTCCTGATGAATGGGAATGATTATACTCGAGTTTCATGGTCACGACACGTATTCAAGCGAAGACAAATAAAATCGATTTAGCCTGGGCGGCCACATTTTGGGCGGAGGAAATTGCAATTCACAATGGAGTGTTACCTGTGTATAATGTCATAGTAGTTGTAACTAACTATACGAGAAATAATACGAATAATGGATTAAGTTGATGATTTTTAAAAAGTGTAAAAGATAATATGCTGTGTAGCTAAAGTTAGATCATTATTTAATCTAAAATTATGCAAAATGATGAAGATAGTTGACTTTTAATTAATTAAATATCAAATAAAATAGTTTTGGCTAATGTGTTTATGTTCCTACATTTGAGTCGCAAAACGAACTATTCTACAAAGAACCAATTATTAATTTCCCTTTAAAATAAGCTATAGTAAACCAGTGCAGTCAGAGCATTGTGGTGTACTAGAGTCCTGAAAATGTAATAAAAATTTCGAAGAACAATAATTCATGAGATTGACATTAATTTTTTTTAAAAATAGAACAATTATTTTTCGGAATTTGCATTTCGGACATCTACGAATATAAATTGCCGCTTAATCGTCACAATATGAGAGCACATTCGGTTTATCGAAAGTTTAAACTATCGAAAATTCTTTAATTTTTGATTTAGTAATTATAAATGTTTTTTTTTGGATGTTCGCCCTAATGAATAATAAAACTCGCTTATAGGAATATGCGAAAAGATTTATGATAGGCACCGACATAATCCCGATATGGAGTAATAAGGTAAACACGTATCTATCGTTGCTCATCGCTTTCGTGCAGAGAATTCATATAATCGGCTTTACCGATAGAAATATCTATAATTTAATTGTATATTTTAACTTTTTTAATTCTATCTAATTTAAAAGTTTATTTTGAAATAAAGAGAAACGGACGCGTACGTTTTATGAGGAGAAACTAAATTAGAAAAACCATGATTCATATATTTTTTAATTCAGTATGTTAATTCCTCCATATCTTCCAATTATAAATAAATTTTTAGGCTCCCTCATATTCCTATAACATTTATAGATTTGATATTTCTCGTCATTTATAATTTCGTATATTTTCTTCGTTTCCTCGACAAAAAAAACAAACATTTCTTAAGGAAACGAAAAATACTTTATTTTGCACTTCATAGAAAGCTTTCTAAGTCTTATAAGACTCGCATAGGGTCTAAGTATAAGCTCGGAAGGATCCTAATGAGCACAAAATCTAAAAATTATGCATGCAAAGAGCATAATATTTCAACACAAAATTTTTTTAAGTCGAAATATATTTTTTCGGAATTACTGCACTGTAGACTATCGAAACTAGTAATACTCAGTTCCCTAAGCCCGGGCAGAGAGACACTGTCACTATAGTAGACGTCATCAATCGGAGATTGGACTGATACAGTTCAGGAGCTTAAGAAAATAGGCATTTCGGAGAAAGCGGTTCATCACGCTGATTTTCGATTCCCCGTAGAGGCGACACGCTCAAGTATTATGAGATTGACGTTTCGAAGAGAAAAGCACTCAAGAACGACCAACGTGCTCGAGCGCGAACCTTTTAGGTATAAGCTATCTGCTTCAACGATATTCAGTCGACGTTTCGAAGGAACTTCAGAGTAAGAAATCAAACTCATCTGAATTGGCTAAGGTAATTAAGATAAGAAAAATCCATAAGAAAATTTTGAATTTTTCTATATTACTAAATCGAAATTTCTTGAGAAACATTATGCACTTTTAACCTCGTACTAGATATACCAGTTCTCTAAGCGGAGGTGCACAATAATGACGTATTAATTCTGCACTTAAGCATAGTTCGAGCTTCAAGAAGAATGGGTATTTGAAAGGTTTGCAGCCGCTTTTGCCGATTCCGAGTTGAGGCAACAGCGATATATATTATTGAGTAGGACTTTCGAAGGGAAACGCCAAAAAACGACATGGATGAGCTAGATTATTTGCTTAACGGTTGTGATTCAGAGGGCGCGCACGACACCTTTTTAGGTTGATTAAACTATCGCTTCATACCCGATCTGTATAGTGGATAGATGACACTGTTGGAAGGGCAATTGATATGAAGTCGACTAGGTTCTAGTAAGAGTCGAAGTGTATATAGTCGGCTAAAAAAATAAACATTGTGCCCAGAAGAAATTTAGACGTCACAAAATTCTTTAAGTCGAAATTATTTTTCGGAATTTGCATTTAGACCTGTCAGACTACAGCCAGTTCCCTCACACCCAGCGTCACTAATGATTAATGAAGTTCATAAACACACGGTTGAGTCGATAGTATCGAATGTCTTAGAAAATGGCATTTGAAAGCCGCCGATTCCAGTAGCTTAATTTACGGATTCCCGGTAAAGGCGACACTACTATTAGTAGTGTACGTTGATTTAAAGTGGAACCGCAAAAAAAAAGACCTAAAAGTAGATCGAGAGAGCCACCGCGTAATAAGGTATAAGGCATATCGGCTTGTCAACCCGAATATTAAGATTCTGTGTGTTCGCACGGTGAACTGATAATGAGAGTATCGAAGGTCTAAGTATTAAGTCAAAGGTCTAAGGTGCCTAAGATTGACAAAAGATCCTAGAGTATTAAGATCGAGGAAGAGTGTGTCTAAGTTAAGAAGCTGAAGGTATATGTGACTGAAGAGTCTGAAACTGGGCTCTAAGGCTGATGGCATGTCT